>APFE031734280.1:84133-142178 GCA_000404065.3 Pinus taeda | reverse complement strand
GATGTGCTCTAGCCACGAAATTTGGTGGAGAGGTTGGGGCACATGAGATCTCCAATACCCAGAAAGGTTTTGGGCAGATTCTAAACAGATCAAGAGATATTAAAATAATTAATATTTTTAATGGAGTCCCTAAGTCTAAACTTAGGGAAAATAAAATATTAATTTGTATTAATATGAATCTGTGTTAGAATGGTCCAAAAGACATGGATCAAGGCAGATCTAATCTTAGCCGTTGATTAGGGACTTAATCTCGGCCGTTGAGATGTCAACAGGAAAAGTATAAGAGGAGGCTTGAGGGTCACTTGGAGAAGACAGCAGAGTGATCAGTCATTCTATTCTTTAGAGCGGGGTTTGCTTAGAGAGATAGAATCAATGATCGGGAGATCAGGTGAGGGGCATTGAGTACAGAGAAACAGAGAAGGCAGAGATTGTGCCGGGAGAACAACGCAGCAACCAAGGAGAGTGACGCAGAGCCAGCAAGTGCTCACACAGGACCACGCAGAGACAGCCAAGTGCTGTGCAAAGCACCAGAGAGGCCAGCGTGTTTGACGCAGAGGCCCAGAAAGCTGACGCAGGGCCTCTTGGGGCTGACGCAGGGCCAACGTGAGACAGAGAGGGGCTGACGCATTCTAGATTGGGCAGATGCTGGGGTTTCAGGGTAGTTTTGTGTTGAGAAGCTGCCAGAAGGATTTTCTGGGGTTTCAACCAGGAGATTTCTCTCAAACTGTGAGGTATAGCTGCTAAGGAGATTTCTCTCAAACTGTGAGGTATAGCTGCTAAGGAGATTTCTCTCAAACTATTGGGTAGGCCAGTTTCGACACCTAGATTGTACTCTGATATTGCTTAATAAGAAAACCCTCAGATAGCTGCACCGGTTTTCCCGCATTGGGTTTTTCCAAGGACATTGATCCAAAAATAATGGTGTCATGTGGTGTGTTTGTTCTTGTTTCTTTTAGTTGTTGATTTGTAATATGTTGAGCATGCACTGGTGTTTATTTTCAGTATTTACTTTGTAAATAACTTGTTAAAAAAATAAATAACAAGTAGGTAGGAATAAATCAGAAAAAGTGCATGAAGGGTTTCTAAACTAAGTAAACTTAGAAACTTCAACATATATGTGGCTTTCCTTATTGTATGTTTATGCATGTTGTTCTAAATTGTGATTTCCATTCCAAAGATCAGTAGAGTAGAATTGTGTCTCTTGCTTTTCACTTTGAAATCTTGAGCAGTTGCAATTTCTATCAAATTTCTACACCTTCTGCAGCTGCGACCCCGAAATTAGTATATATCCATGTTAACCTTGGATATATTATGCATTAAAAGGGCTCAGACCTGTAGGTAAGATGGTTTTTCCAATCTCCTTCGACCCTCTGGGGTTTGGAAGGTCATGATTTCAAGACCAAAGTACATTGAATCAGCCATAAATGCCCAACAATGTTTAGGTTTCTTGGTCTCAAAGAAGGGTATGGCCCCAGTGGTTAGTCTGCTGCTCCATTATTCTTGAGTAGGTTGGAAAGGATCAATCCCAGCTCCAAGTGGCCTGGTGGAGACTTCGTCATTGATGGGGAAAATATTACGCGTTAAAAATAGTATGTTTAGTAGATACCATTTGAGGGTGCAAAAACAACGAGGTTTTCACCTTCTTCTAATCCCACTTTTGTTTAATATATCAGAGGTTAAACTTATTTTATACTAGTGCTTTTACATTTAGATCTTCATCCAATCACATAGGTTACACATATGAGAATTTCGTTCTGGAAAAATTACAGGCTAACTGTAATACAGTAAGTTATATATAATATTCATTAACTTTACAATGCGTAACCATAGCCTGATATGAAATACTGTTGTGATAGAAAGGGGTGATAGAAACGGCTCACATGCACAGGCCACATCACCCAAGAGGGGTGCAAATTGTCTTTAGGGGATTTGAACCTTGGTGGGGTATAAAAAACCTCCTCTTTACCATCAAACTAAATCCCGATTGACTTCTAATTCTAATTGAGCTTTCAGTGAAATTACTATTCTATACAAAATGATTAAATTCTATGAACTATCAACCGAATTCAATTAATACACAACTGAAGTAAATGCTGGACAAAATCATGGTTAACTAGTTGCTATGTGACCCAGGTACAATACAGTTCAACCTGGCACAAGGGCATGCAAGGTAGACAGGGTTTGTCAGTGCAGGTATGGTTTTCAGGATGCCATTTTTAAAATCAAAATGTAGGGGGAAGGTGCATCACACACACGTACATGCATATAATGTGTAAAAATCTAAAAACAGAACTAACAAAATGACATGACTAACAGAAATATTCATAGTGACCTAAATTGCATGAGGAAAACTGTACCCCCTACAAACACTTTCATGCTTTAGCAGTCATGAAAAGTTTATGACATGCAGCCTCTTTCCAATCATGACACACATAAGCTTCTTCCAACTACTCTAAGCATGGGAGTCAGGGATCTGTGCAAGATTCCTTAAAATATGAAAGCCTGCACAATGTGCCATAGCATGTCAAAATAGATGCACTACAATAACAGTATTTAAATTAGGGAACATGTTATACATGTTTGTAGCCTTTGTGACAAACTGAATTTTTAGAATTTCCCAGTAGATAGACTAAGATACCCATTGGATTCCTTCTACCAGAAATCAAGACTACAATGACTAGGACAAACCTAACTACCAGTAATTTCAAAATGCAAAATACAACCTAAATAGTCAAGACTGAAGGCACAAAGCTAGGAAGGCATTAATGGAGGAGAGAGAGAGAGTGTAGGAAGGCAGATGGTTGATAGTTCCATCTCCTTCTTTAAAACCTGGCTCTTGATGGCATTGAACCCCCTGAAGGATCCATTGCCAGGGCTAGATTCCTGGTGTCCTGGAGTTTGACAATTAAAGAGCGGCTAAAGCCTTTTCTTTAGTGCAACTGTTTAAAGGAGTAGCAGTATAAAGGCAAAAATACAAGAAAGACGGGCTCTTTCTCTGGACTTAGACCCCGATGTAACTAAATCTTCTCTTCTTTTCTATTTTTTCCTTCTTTTACTTTCATGGTAGAATCTTGCGCTAACTATCAATACAAAAATATGTCTTCAAGTTGACAAAGATAATTCAAGGATGGTTTAACAATGAGTTAAAATTTAAACTTATTAAGCTAGTCCTATGGCTGAGTAACCGTTAGATGTGAATGTTTGTGCATTCCTGGACAAGATCTCTTGAAGTTTAACTCTTTAGATTTCTTATTTTTGGTGTTTTCTACTTGCATTATTTGCCCTTTGATATTAATGTTTTTGGATCAAACATTGCTGCTTTTAAACAATGCTATTTGAAGTTTGTTACTAACTTGAAATGATTTATGATGGCCTTTGATAATGTTATGCATAATTTCTGAAAAAATATCTTAGATATTGGTATAATGAGCTTTGCTTAGACTATCCTGACCGATATGTTTTCTTTTTAGGAAACATTTTTCTGTATTGAATGCTATCCAGCTGATTGATATGTTTCAATAGTTACTCAGTATTGCATTAGTATTTACAAGAATCTGTTATTGCACTTTGCTTGTGTGCAGATGAAGAGGGAAATTTGACTCTTTTTTCAACACAGAAATGAGCTACCTGTTACAGACTCTTGCGAGGAAACAAGATGTTGACAAGGTTATCAGGGATACATTGGATAAAGTTTTGGTTCTCCGATTTGCAAGGGCCACAGATGTTGTTTGCATGCAGCTTGATGAAATTGTACTCTTCTTCTCTTCCTGGTGCATTTTTCAATATCTATCAAAGATTCTCATGTTTTGATTATGTTGGTATTTAATTTGTTGTCCTTTCTCATTTTTTCCATGGCCACAGCTTGCAAGAACTGTATGTGATGTGTCCAAGTTTGCATCGATAGCTTTGGTGGATGTTGATGCAGAGGAAATCCAAGTTTATCTAAAGTACTTTGACATCACTTTGATACCTGCTACGATCTTCTTCTTTAATGCACATCATATGAAGATGGACTCAGGGTATTTCACTCTTCCTCACATTCAATTTTGTAGGTTTTATAAATCTTTATTTTTCGTTATTTTTTTCTCTGGTAGCAATATTTGTGACTGGCAATGTTGTGAATTAGCTGATGAGAATAGAGTTTTTATGATCAACGAAGATGCATAATTTGTCTGTGAGGATCAGCTTTTGATTTGCAAGAGATATTTATTATGAGCAATTGTATCATTCGGATGAGGAGGAATGTTCAAGTATAATTATATTTCGTCAAAAGATATTGTTGTTTGCTTAATGAGTAAGTGGAGTTTGGAAAAGTTATTTTCATTATGCAGGGAGATTGATAAAATAATATCCTGCCTTCAAACAGAACTCCAGATCATACTAAATGGATTGGTGCTTTCGATCAAAAGCAAGACTTCATTGATGTTGTGGAGGTATGTGTTTAATGATGATTATTTTAGCAAGTTTGAATGGCTGTTTTGTTACACAATTTTTTGCCTCTTTGGATATGCCAATAATACGGGTGTTCATCATGATATTGACAAATCTTCAATTTATTTATTACTAATTTCTTTACAAGAAAACCTTTGGTTTTTGGGGGCCTATTAGTCATTGGGCAGCTAGCAGATCACTTGTCATTTATTTGTTATGGGGTTATATGTGTTGCAGTGTTATATCTTAAATACTGGTATGTAAATTTCTGCTTTGATAGAAAGGTTTCTTACAAAGCTATTCAATCTAGGGCATATATCTTTTATATCTGTTATATTCTGGAGGATTTTCAAGTCTCATTAGAATCTTTTTAACAGCATATCAACAATCCTAACTTGGGGGTGATTTTCCTTTGCAATATTTTTTCATGCAAACTTTTTTGTTTCTAACATATATTGCTTAATTTCATGTATTTGAACTAGTTTTTCTTTTGGGTTGGATTTGCATTTTGAGGTTTTTTTCCCCTCTTGATGCAGGCGATTTTCAGAGGAGCCAGGAAAGGAAAATTGATTGTCAGATGTCCATTGCCCCCGGAGAGAGTTCCAAAGTTTGAACTACTTTATAAGAATATCTAGCCTATGAATAATGTTGTATGGCTTGGGGATGAAGAGGAGGCTAAATTACCAACAATTTCTTTTCGTACTAACTTTATAAATGTTCAAGCAGGGTTTGTCAGTTTCATCCATTATTTGGTCAGAAAGCCTGCATGTCCAGCATACAACAAAGGAAAATACCGAGTTATCTGGGTATTTGCAACAACATGATTGGAGATTTGTTCCCTGGGAATATCATGAACGGGGTTTCTCTTTTTTGGTTTTTCAGTCTTAGTTTTTTCAGCATTATCGATATGCCACTCTTCAGTGGATATTAAAAACTACCATAGCAATATCAAGCTGTTCCTCTTCTAACCATTCAATATCTTCATATTGTCTGATATTGTAAAAAGAAGATCATTATGTCATATCAAGTAAAAATTATTGTGACCATCAGTTGTCATGTTATATCGATATGGTTTTGAGTCGTGTTCTTTTTATATTTTTCTTTTTCAACCAGGCTGAGTATAGGCTGGGGCGAATCTCAATGTAGGTTGGAAGAACAAGTAAGATATTGTTACCTATTGTTGGTTGGAAGAACAAAATGTCAATTTGTAAGATATTGTTACCTATTGTTACCAGTATTGTGTGAGGCTTTTGTCAAGTTTGGATGTTACTTGGACTTACTTGGGACAAGTTTTATCTCCCACAGGTGGCTTTCATTCTCAACCCTCTCACTAAGATTTGTACCAATAATCTTACCACAATTAAACCCACACAAACTAACAAATCTGGATTAAAGGTTCGTTCAGTGATTTTGAAATAAACTTAAAGTATAAGATATTTAATGCCCAGCATTAAGAGAATAACCATCAAAATTTAAGCCAATTCAATCATCTCTGACTTTTCGGGTTAATGTAATGAAGCCATCTGTATTAATTCGTATTTAATATACGAAAACTATTCGTATTGAAGGGAAAATAAATAGCACAAAACAAAATTCAATATACCTTCTACACATACATGGGATATACCAATATAACTCACAGGATATTAAATAATTTGTTAAGACCACGCGTTCTCGTTCTTTATCGTAGATATTAAATGTTAAAGTTGTACTATAAGGTAATATTTAGCACGGTAATGTTTATTGTGTATTTTAAGATGATAGTTGAGGTGTATGTGAAAATCAAATATTATAAAAATGTTTATTAATATTTGATTTTATAATGATGAATATGAATATTTTCATAAATAATTTTTATAATTATCTATATATAATATTTATGGATATTTTATTTATTATTTATTATTATTATTTTGTATGGATTTTATATTTTAGGAAATTTCCCAAAGTATTTTTTTATTTTTATTTTGAGGATAGTATATTAAGTAAATTAGTTACTTTTAGTTCTCACAACCTGCATTGACTGAGGCTCAATAATCCATAGAGGTAGCCATCCTAGGTACTTGACTTAGTGACATTATTCACAACACTCAACCACTTGAGTTAACCCATGCACTAATTGATGAATATGTGGACATGTTTGCTAGAACTCACACAAATGCAAGAGAGGTTGATAAGCGGGATATGCTTAGTATGAAATGATACACATATAAATACATTAGATTATGACCCTTGCTTTCATATTCCAAAAGGTCTTTTAGACTTATCATGATTGTTCATGTTCACTTGTGGCTTTTCACCTTCCACACAAGTGAATAATACGATTTACATATTCCCCAACATTCCCCACCTTAATAAAAATGGTGTACGATTCCAAGAAGAGATTTGAAATATGGAGTTAGATAACAACCAATAGATGGATGTGCTCTTTGAATCTAGTGGTTTAAGGAAGATCACAAACCAAATGGAGTAGCAAAAGTCTTCCACTGGTGGTGCTTTAAAGCTGACAACCAACTTTAGAACTTGGTTCGAAGCAGTTCCTAGAAATTTTTTGAATTTGGTTAGAAGCTTATGTTATTTGTGAAATGGAAGTGATTTTTAGGAACACCACAAATGATAGTCATACCATGATTTGATAGGTCTTCACCAGGTTTACCATCGAATTTGGGAATATCACTTGGTAATATGGCAGGAATTACTGGCCATAATGGACGATGAAGAATAAGATTATTCATAAGCCATGATAGGCCTGGTAAGTATAAAGTCGCAAGGAATGGTAACTTCCTATTAAAAGCAGGTTGTAGATAAGAGGGATATGTTGGAATATGTGGCTTGGGATGTATTCCACAAGTCCAAATCAGGGTTTGTGAGAATTTTGGTCGCAAAACGAAAAAGACCCAAGTGAAGGGGTTTTGGACCCAGACAGGGTTTCAAATTCTAAAAGGGAAATTAAAAGAAAAATTAAAAAGAAATTAATAGCCTAAGTCTAAGTGGATAATTCCTCTAAGATCTAGAGGGGTCCATAGAAGGCTTGGGAAAGTTATTTAAGAGAGGCCTTAGCATAAGGCTAGACATCATGTAGAGAGGAGCTTACTTGATCAAGAGGGGGTCGAAGATGTAGACCTAGAGTGCTCTAGTTTGAGGGTCGAGAGGGATACAAGACAGGCGGTGAGCAGATCCAAGGCAAGTAAAGGAGATCCATGAAGTTGCAGCAAAAGACGAGGGTTTGATCCATGGCTTGTTAGCACCTAACGTGGTCTCCTTTAGTCCTAAAGCAACTGAGTTTTGCTAGAGGGTTATGATGAGCTAGGAAGGTGAGTTGTTGCTATTTTCTGGGTTGAAAAGGGAGGTCAAAAGGCCTGGTCTCCTATGCTAAGGAAGGGTTGTTGTATGGCAACACTAGCCATCGAAAGGTGAAAGGGCTGAAAGGCTTATTATTCAAACCAGATTGCAATTAGTGATGCCGCAACTTGAATGCAAGTTAGGAGGCCTAAAGGCCTAAGAAGAATGTGACTAGGAGGGCCAAGTGCCTTCAAATCTCAATGTGACAGTTTGAGAGGCCCGTGAGGGCTAGTTTGGCATGATATGGTCCAAAGAGGAAGGCCGCAAAAGTCTATAGTTGTTGACATGATGATTAAAGAATTTGAGACTATGATAAGGTTATTAGGTGTTAATTTTAGGTATGTTCTATGCTTAGAGCAATTTATTTCAATTTTCACAGTTAGCTCCATATCTTTTCCAAATTAGCAATCACATCAACATTAAAGTAAATTGTAGATAGAATATAAGCATAAATCACAGAAGACAAGTCAAGACAAGAGGACACAAGATGTGGCGATAGCCAGGGACAAACCCTAATGTGGGGAAACCCTTGATCAATTCTTCTTTTATGTTCTTCAATAGTTCAACAGAGAGAGAGAGAGAAAGTACATTTACAACAGAATTCAACACTTTGACTTTCTCGATAATAGACTAGATCATCTCTACATGAGATTGGTTGAAGACATGCTGCTTCAACTAATTATCCAAGGTGACTCCACCTATCATTGTGTTGCATCTTGTCCATATGTTGCACCTCACCATGATGCATCATGCTGCTCTTCATGTTGCTGCACTTGTCACTTTGTTGCTCTAATTATTGAGCTGCTCTTATCATTGATTTGCATCTAATGTTGTACTTATCGTTGATCAACACTTAATGTCAACTATGCTACACTGTGTTTCACCCAATAAGGCAAACTCAATACATCATCGTCATCATGTTGCAATACTTTTGTTGCTTCATCATACTGCCATATGTATATCAACCTTAGTTGCTTGCTATGGCTTGCAGCCTAGCAAAGCAGCTAGGCTATAGTTCCAGATTCCCAAGCCCAAGGTAGCAGCTTAGCCCTCTAGCTTTTAATCTGATGATAGCTGCTCCTAAACGTATCTCATCCATGCTTTTGACCAACAATGAGATAGTTGTAGCTATGGCTAGATGTGACAGCGTATGAGGTCATCTTCATGTCTGAGATAAGGGCCTCTTTGGGCCTCCTTGCTGCGGCTTGATATCTCAATAGACAACAAATTAGGTGACTCCTTTTAGATAACAGAATAGGGCTCTTAGGGCTGTGGATAGGAGCCTTTCAAGAAATAAGGTCGTCTTTAACAGCGTTTAGAGGATCTTCTTTGACTGTGGATTAGGGATGCGTATGAAGCTCCCTTGGACAGCGAATAGGTCCTCCTCATAAGTTAGCTGCAAGGGATTCCTTCAACTACATCTAGGCTTCAAGACTGTGGCTAAGCTATGGCTAAGTCTCCTTGCTAGAACAACAGCTAAATCATCTCCTCTAGGACTGTGTATAGATCCTCTTTCTGACTGCGGATAAAAAGTCTCTTTCTTGCTGCATATAGGGTTAATAGACAATAGATTCAGGCCTTCATTTAAGGCCTATATTAGCCCTCCTCTCATCTGCGGATTGAGCCTCTTGAGACAGCATATATGCTGCACATAAGTCTCCTCTTCACTGCACATAGATCTCCTCATAAGCCTGCGACTTACTGCGGCTAGGGCATCATTGCGCCTAGGGCATCATCTACGGCTAGGGCATCACTGCAGCTAGGGCATCATCTGCGGCTAGGGCATCACTACAGCTAGGGCATCATCTGCGGCTAGGGCATCATCTGTAGCTAGGGCATCACTATGGCTAGGGCATCATCTACGGCTAGGGCATCATCTGCAGCTAGGGCATCATCTTTAGGCCAGCATATACTCTTAGTGTCTCTCCTTCACCAAAACCCAAAGATGTGGAGAGGAGATCACATGAAGAGTATGTGTGTCAAATGACTTCAAGTCCTCTTCTATTTATACTAAAAACGTAGAGGTTGAATAGACATGACTGTTGGGCTTCTGAGCCTACATAAGTTGTTGGCCAACTTGACAATTTGTCCATAATCAAAATAAATTCATATTTTCATAAATACTTATTGGAATCGGATGATCTTTAGATCAATCCTACACCTCTCAATGAGAGGGATCCAAGAAAAATATCAGCTAGCATAAATAAGATGACCCACATGGAGTTTGGCCCTAGTTGCCAATTTTAACACTCCCTCTCAACTAGGGAGAACTCCATCTACTAATCCATATGTCCGACTATACTATCTTTGCCATCAGTGTCCTGCACTGCTCTGCTCTGGTCTACTGAGCTCTGCTCTTCTCTGTTCTATTCTGCTCTGCTCGAACTATGAAGAAGAAGAAGTGATCGAGGATGTATCATACCATCCTCCACTAACTGGAAGTCAGTCTGGAGTGTGTACCACTTTCACTAGTCCCAGACCAGTCCTCGAATGACCCGAAGTTAGTTTCAGAGGGTGTACCACTCTCACTGGTCCCAGACCAGTATCATTGATCCCAGATCAATGGAGGTCATCCTAGCATAGGGAGTACGGTAGATACAATGATGCGTCCATCGATAGAACTACTATGGTCCCTATCCTCATTTCCTTGCTCATTGATTAGATGAGAGGTACTTCCCATGAGTCCCAAACTGCATGGGTAGGATGCCTTGACAAGAGAACTAATCATCCTATCCACAGGAGAATGAATCATCTTGTCCAGTGGATGCCACAGAGCACTAATCATCGTGGCCCACAAGATAATGAATCATCCTGTTCCACAGTCACCACGGAGAACGAATCATCCTGGCCCATAGGAGAACGAATCATCATGTTTCACAGTTGCCACAGAGAACGAATCATCCTGGCCCAAAGGAGAACGAATCATCCTGTTTCACAGTCGCCACGAAGAACAAATCATCCTGGCCCACAGGAGAACTAATCATCCTGTTCATAGCGCACCACCAGGGGAGGGTGAGTCACCCTGTGGTCGTATGTTGCCCCAGTAAGTATTCCAAGCCCCCCGAGAGCTCCCAGAGCTCAATGCATGCAACATGTAGGATCCTTATAAGAAGGTCTCTCAATGACTCCAAGTTGTTCGGAAAAGTCACAGATTTTACCTTTCCTCGGGGCTTTGACAAAATGTCTGCAACCTGTACATCAGTCTCAATGTGATGGAGCCTCCCTGCTCACCGACTTACCATATCCTAGATAAGGTAGTATCTGATGTCTATTTGCTGGAGCAATCATCGAATACGAGATTCCTCAATAATCGAATCCCACCTCTGGTTGTCACAGAGAATCATAGTGGTAATCATCATGTGTACGAACAACTCACTTAATAGCTTCTGCAATCATGCAGCTTCACACGAGATCATACTCGTAGTTGTGTAATTAGTTTCGGTGGTGCTTATAGCAACCAATTTCTGCTTCCTGCTCATCCATGATATCGAAGCAGAATCCAAAGAGAACCAGCACTGAGAAGTGCTCTAGTGATCCTCCACACTGCCTACCCACTCAACATTCGAATAATCATGCAGTTCCATATTTCCAGTAGTGTATCTCAATCCATGAGAGATTGTGCCCCGAAGATATCTCAGAAGATTCTTGGTATCAATACAGTGAGGCTCAACCAAATATGAGCTCACCATGCGAACTGCAAAACATATGTCCGGACAGAAGTTCACCAAGAACATCAACGCGAATGAGTTTATAAAACTCAGAGGCATTTCCCAAATCTGGTCCGACATCACTACCATATAACTTCTGAAAGTTAAGATCCTCGAGGTAGTC
Source organism: Pinus taeda (assembly GCA_000404065.3). Classification (NCBI taxonomy): domain Eukaryota; kingdom Viridiplantae; phylum Streptophyta; class Pinopsida; order Pinales; family Pinaceae; genus Pinus; species Pinus taeda. The sequence goes on along the minus strand of APFE031734280.1, from coordinate 130,574 downwards.
ACATGCTTGCAGTCTATCATTCCACATCCGGAATCCAACTCCCTCTTACTTTTGCAAATGAGAGGGTATGCACCTGTCAGAAATAAGTCGTCCTAATAAGGTGTTGGTATGAGAGGTCTATCATCCACAACCTTTGGGTAATGGTTTGGATTGGTTTCACTCCTAGTGAATCCTAGCTTCATCAGACAGCTATCAATCCTCTCATACTACGCCCGGGGTGTTTTGCTTCAAGCCATAGAGGGCTTTCTTCCACCTGTATACATGAGATTCCCGATCATGAATCTCAAGCCCCTCGAGTTGTTCCAAACCTGTGGACCTGCTATATGAGGGGAATGGTCCCCTTGTAAGATTATCCTTCGGTACATCTCAGACATGTACTATCATGCTCTTTTTGAATTCAGGCATCCCGGTCACTATCTAACTCACAGACCTCCGATGCTATGTGTCAATGGACATGGTCCCTAGTGGACTTTCTGCAACTTGACACAACCCTGAACTCAAAAACATTTTTGAAAATTCTATTTTCAAACATGTACCTTTCCATCGTTGAGTGCCATCCTGTAAACTTCAACTTCCATTGCTGAAATGGACACCAGGTTCTTCTTGTGATCATGTACATAAAAGAGATTTTGTAAATGAATCGAGTTACCCTCATTCAATTGAGGGGTAACATTCCCTACACCCTTTCTGGGATAGGTGGCATCAGCTCCAATTACAATCCCGTGATTGTTTCCATCTCTGCCAATTTAGAGACTGCACCCTTCTATTCGATGAAGTGCCTTGAAGCACTACAATCAATAAGCCAGATTCCCAAAGAATCTGAAGGAGAGGGCAAATACAAGATAATGCTTCTTGATCTTATCAAAAACCAACATTTGATTCTTCATACCTGGGGTTCCTTGCTTTCTATGAAGAGTCAGCCATTTCCTTGATGACCTGCATTACCTGTCATTCCTTTGATCATGTCCCTATTGTTATCATCATCAAGTGATGTGTCCCTTCCATTCGGACACTCCTTCGCATAATGGCCGAACTAGTTATCTACCTTTCCTTCCACCCTGAGATCTGGTCTTCCAATGAAGTGATCTTTGGGTAGGCCATATTCCGCTGCGCCATTCTGATAATATTCTCTGCTTTGACTTCACCCTTGGTGAATTTGAAGAGGGATAAGGAATCCACTGATCCTTTTGTCCTTACCCAATTGTCTTTGGTGATTGCTCTTTCACTCTAGCTTGGGCATCGTCTTCACCTCAACTCCGATACCATGTTAATTTTAGGTATGTTCTATGCTTAGACAATTTATTTCAATTTTCACAGTTAGCTCCATAGCTTTTCTAGATTAGCAACCACATTAGCATTAAATTAAATTGTAGATAGAATATAAACATAAATCGCAGAAGACAAGCCAAGACAAGAGGACATAAGATGTGGCGCTAGCCAGGGACAAACCCTAATGTGGAGAAACCCTTGATCAAGTCTTCTTTTATGTTCTTCAATAGTTCAGCGGAGAGAGAGAGAGAAAGTACATTTACAACATAAGTCAACACTTTGACTTTCTCGATAAGAGACTAGATCATCTCTACATGAGATCGGTTGAAGGCATGCTGCTTCAACTGATTATCTAAGGTGACTCCTTCACCTATCATTGTGTTGCATCTTGTCCATATGCTGCACCTCACCGTGATGCACCATGCTGCTCTTCATGTTGTTGTACTTGTCACTTTGCTGCTTCAATCATTGAGTGGCTCTTATCACTGATCTGCATCTAATGTTGTACTTATCGCTGATCAGCACTCAATGACAGCTATGCTACACTGTGTTTCACCCAATAAGGAAAACTCAATACATCATCGTCATCATGCTGCAATACTTACATTATGCTGCTACTATACTTCTGTTGCTTCATCATACTGCCATATGTATATCAGCGTTAACTGCTTGCTATGGCTTGCAGCCTAGCAAAGCAACTAGGCTATAGTTCTAGATTCCTAGACCCAAGGTAGCAGATTAGCCCTCTGACTTCTAATATGATGACAACTGCTCCTAAATGTATCCCATCCATGCTTTTGATCAACAGTGAGATAGTTGTAGCTATGGCTAGATGTGACAGCGTATGAGGTCATCTTCATGTTTGAGATAAGGGCCTCTTTGGGCCTCCTTGCTTCGCCTTGACATCTCAATAGAAAACGAATTAGGTGACTCCTTTTAGACAGCAGAATAGGGCTCTTAGGACTGTGGATAGGAGCATTTCAAGAAATAAGGTCCCCTTTAACAACGTTTAGAGGTTCTTATTTGACTGCAGATTAGGGCTGTGTATGAAGCTCCATTGGACAACGAATAGGTCCTCCTCATAAGTCAGCTACAAGGGTTTCCTTCAACTACGTCTAGGCTTCAATATTGCGGCTAAGCTATGGCTAAGTCTCCTTGCTAGAACAACAGCTAAATCATCTCCTCTAGGATTGTGTATAGATCCTCTTTCTGACTACGGATAAAGAGTCTCTTTCTTGTTGCGTATAGGGTCAACAGACAGCGGATTCAGGCCTTCATTTTGGGGCCTATATTAGCCCTCCTCTCATCTGCAGATTGAGCCTCTTGAGACAGCGTATATGCTGCACATAAGTCTCCTCTTTATTGCGTGTAGATCTCCTCATAAGCCTGCGGCTTACTGCGGCTAGGGCATCACTGCAGGTAGGGCATCATCTGCGGCTAGGGCATCATTGTGGCTAGGGCATCATCTACATCTAGGGCATCACTATGGCTAGGGCATCATCTGCGGCTAGGGCATCATCTGTAGCGAGGGCATCATCTTTAGGCCAGCGTATACTCTTAGTGTCTCTCCTTCACCAAAACCCAAAGACGTGGAGAGGAGGAGATCACATGAAGAGTATGTGTGTCAAATGACTTCAAGTCCTCTTCTATTTATACTAAAAACATAGAGGTTGAATAGACATGACTGTTGGGCTTTTGAGCCTACATAAGTTGCTAGCTGACTTGACAATTTGTCCATAATCAAAATAAATTCATATCTTCATAAATACTTATCGGAATCGGATGATATTTAGATCAATCATACACCTCTCAATGAGAGGGATGCAAGAAAAATATCAGCTAGCATAAATAAGATGACCCACATGGAGTTTGGCCCTAGTTGCCAATTTTAACATTAGGAAAGGGCTAGAGCTAAGGAAAAATATATTAGAATTGAGATCTGGTCCTGAAGTGATTTATAACAAAGTTTAAGAACCCTAGTTTAGGGAAGATTTGTCACTAATAGAAGGTCGTATACCTAGGATGCTATAGGGAGGAAGATCACACAAATTTGTGGACTAGCGCAATTAGAAGACGAGGATAGGACGAGGGTTTTGAGGTCTGGTTCGTAGCCAAGTAAGGGTATTTATGTAGCATGGACAAAAACCCTTAGGAGGAAGACTGTAACCTCAGAAACAAGTGTCCAGATAAGTTCCAGTGCATAATATCAGTTTGCTCTTGAGGACTGGTTAGTGATCTATGCTTGTACAAAAGACGGGACTGAGATTCTGTAGAAAGAGACAAAAATATCTATGGCAGACTTGGTAACCTCAAGGTGTTTGTACAGGTATACTGTGAGCAACAAATGACATATTGATGAGTTTATTGTGAGCATTGGAGGTTTGTTCATAACATATGAACAACAGATAAAAGAAGCCCTAGAAGAGGGTAGATTGATGAGCCTAATATCTGAGAAAATATGGAAGGTTTTGATAGTACGAAGAAGCCCTAGGTGAGGGAATACTTCGAGGCCCAAATTTGTGCAAATAAAAGAGTTGTTGCAAGACAGAGGGTAGTCAACATGCAACCCTACTTCGGTCAAGGAGTGACTAAAGATGCGTAGTGCAGTTTCAACAATGCAGGAAGGAGTCCAAGTTTGGATAGAATCAAAGGACACTTGTGGTATGTTGGAGGGAAGTGAGAGAGTGATCCTTGTCTGCCTTAAGTGCAACACCTTGAAGGACTAAGGTAATTGCTAGGAGAGGCAGAGAAGTGGAGCTTCGGTCTGATCAGCCAAAGGAGCAATTTTGGATAGCCCAAGCTCGTTGTTGAAGAAGAGACTTTTAACAGTGATAAGTGGCAACCCAACTGCCCAAAGTATGTCTTCATTGGAGCAGTGGAAGGAGGCATTAAAGGGAAGAAAGTCCCAAAGGAGCTGAGGAGTAGTAGTGGGCAGAAAACCTCAAAGAGTTGTGTCCTTGAAGGAATACATAACAACTAGTGAGCGTGAAGAGCCTAAATGTTGGTTGTAGATGGACTTATGATCAACTAGGGGGGAAATTGGAGAGTCGTATTCAATGACTAGAAGGACTTGGTGCATTGATAGAGGCAAGAGCTACAGAACGAGAGTGAAGGACCAACAATGTGTTCAGGATATGATCATGGCAGTTGTGATTGAGCTCTACATAAGCTAAATGATCTATGTATCTTGTTCTTCTTTGTATCTTGTACTTATGGATATATGAGGGACATTATCCTTGGTACGGGAGCCCTAGAAAGTTGTATTATCAATTTGTTAATATAACAAAGATGGGTTGAAATTTTTTAAAAATGTCATGTGCACTGGATGATTCACTGATGTGTTATTTTCCGTTGTGCAAAGTAGGATAAGTTGAGGCATTTGAGTTGGTTATGTTAGATATTTTAAGACACCAACCTAGAACCTCATATGCTATGGAAATTCAACAGGATATTGGTAACCACCCATATGACCGTAAGGTACGACTATTGGAGGAGGAAATCCTTGAAAAGGTTGTGTTGCAAGGATTTGAATTCCACTAGCATAGGCTGGAGGAGGAAATCCTTGAAAAGGTTGACCTGTAGGCATTTAAGCTCCACCAACAAATGATAAATTCCATATGGTAACTTCCATTCCAGGGAATGGTGTTGGGAGCTTGACAATACTGAGAGGATGGGGGTGAATCAATATTGTACTAATGTATCAATTTATACAATTTTTTTCCTTTCTTTACAAATACTGAATCATTAACCTATTAGCAACATAATATAAATACAGATCTAAACATAAACATGAACCATGAGCAACAATACATGTGTACAAGTAGATCATAAGCAACATATAAACATCAAGGCACAAGCACATAAACCATCATCACATGAGAATACTGGATATAAGGTGGAAACCCTTCTAGGAGAAAAACCACCATTTTCTTTGCTTTGTTCTTCTTCTTATTATTTAAATTTTTCTTACATCATATCACTTACCACAACCAATGTGATAGCCTTGACTTGTGATGCATGCAAACAACCACTCGCTCCACGTCACTATGTGAAAAAAGCCACCACTTCCTGAACTTTGTAGGCTGCTGGAAGCCATCGCTCCCTCAACTATGTAGACCACTACCCGTTGGATGCCCCAACACCTGGTAGTTTCCTAGGCCATCATCTAGGGGAAGCCACCACTCCCAAGTTCTGAAGCCACAACTTGAAGGAAGCCGCTACTCCCTAAATCAACAAGCCAGTACTTGTCGGAAAGCCACAACTCACCCACCGAAGGCCCAAACCTTCAAGCTCTTGTGGACCACATTTCATCCATTTTTAAACTAGGGCCTAAGCAACACATCTCATACAACTGTAGGCCTTGTTTCACAATTTTCAGACTAGACTCACTATAGAATCTATGCTCAACAACAATAAATACAAACCCTCTCTGCAATACAACCCTCAATTCATACATCAACTCATAAACACTTCTCATTAAACTATCAACTCATAACAACCTATGACTATGCCATACTCACACTCACCATACATTAGACAACAATATTAATTCATGAGGTCTATGACTAATATAAGGCAACAACATGTTTGCACTATCAACAACAACAAGATCACACTACTCAAACTCTCAATAACAACTACTCTATCTTTGCATAATACTACAAAACTCATAACATAGTATACGTGGCTTCAAGGCTCATATACATTGCCAACAACTGAATTCACAATCCTACCCTCTATTATAGGCAACAAAACAATATATTGGCAAACTCAATTTATTCACCCCTGCAACATCATTGTTAGTCATGCACAACACAACAACATTATACTCCATGACAAAGCTCTGGTATTTAGTTAACAACAACATTGCACATATGAACAACCACAATGTAAACATTTTATCCTTTGTCCATTCGCACCAGCAAAACCATGAACTCCCTAGCAGACAACCACACACAAACTGAGCTGCAACACTTGTTGGCTTAGGGGGTCTTGACCTAGGTTCAAAGTTAGTTGCGCCAACCAACAAAACCCTACACTATAGGCCCTTTCGGCAACAACCCGCATAGCGCAGGCTGCAGTCTCACCTGAAGTAGTATCGGGGGATGCAAGAATGAAGTTTGTGTATCCAGAGACTAGTGTGATGTCTTCCAGTGCCTCAGATCTGTCTTCGCACAGATCGATAACCTGTTACAACACATTGCTACAACTCTGTTAAACAACCTTCAGATCTTCATGAAGGTCTACGATCAGTCTTTGCGGACCTTTAATAGTCAATCTATCTACTCATGCGCATTAGAAAGCAATCCTAAATTAGGGTTTGCTCAAATTTACTTAAATTATTAGTAAACATTAGAGAATGCATCAAAGTCTTCGTGAAAATACTTAAACATGCATTGCATACAACATTAACACTTATTCAAGAGAATCGCGCAACATTCAATCAATGTTTCATAAAACACATCATTCATCAACAGCATATAATATTAACATAAATATAGAAATGCGCAAGAATTCTTCAGAAACTATCTTCATTGATCTTCAATTCAGGATTACAGACTCAAAACTACCTTGCGCACTCAGTAGTAGGGGTCCGTGCACTCAGCTACGGACTCTACCTAGGCCTCTGCACACTCAGCTATAGAGCCTTTCTTCTCCTATCTGACCCACTTCTCTTCGCTATCACTTGCCTTGCTTATCACTAAAAACCTATATGCCTTAAACTCTCTAAGACACACCTATTTATAGCCCTTTTCATACAATGCCATGGTTCACAGACCATGGGTGGATCTCAAAACCAACTCAAACTTTACATAAAACAATGGGTTAAACCCCTTTGACTCCTATTCATCTATGCACTCTGCATCCACAAATCGCAGAGATTTTACATAATTACAAAATTGATCAAAACTTGGGTTATCTTAACCCCAAAACTGACCCAAGGAACCCCATCCCCCAGCTCTACCTAGATCATTGCAACTTTGACAGTGCTTTGCGTTGTTGCTTGCTTGACTTTCTCAACCAATTTTTCCGTGGTTGGTCCTTCTATGGCCAGCCCCATCGTCTGTTGTTTTTGCTGCAACCCTTTGAGCTTATCTTGAATAGTAGTTGTGACTTGATAAGCCTCCTCCAACCAAGGCTGAAACCTGGCATTTACCAAGGCCTCCTTCTTCTATGCTCCCTTTACCTGTGCTAGGAGCTGCTTTCCTTCCTATAATTTAGAAAGGCATTGTGCTGGTGTTATGGAGCGCGTAGTCACCTTGACTTCATCATATTGCCGCTGCAACTCCCTTACCTCTGTGTTCAACATCGATAGGTTCAGATCCTCCTGCAGATTGGTTACTAGCTCCATAGCTTGTTCAAACAATGTCACACAGTCAATGGTTGTGGCATCCAAGGTGGCCATGCTCTCCTTTACTGCAGCTCCTTGCTGCTCCCAAACCTCAAGCAAAGTCATAGGCTGCAACTTTAACTGTAGCTCTGTAATCTTCATATTAATCTCAAACGCGACTTGGCCAATCTTTGCTTTAGCCTCATGCACACCAGCAACTAGTTTTCTTATATTTGCTTCTGGCTGTGCATCCTCTGGGATGTGAAGTTTAGGCACTGTCTTGCATGCCTTTGCTACTGCGGACTCCAGATTGAAACTACGTATCTGAAGTGCCTCCTTTTCCTTCAAAGCCTGCATCTTTTCAGCGAACATTTTCTCATTGTTCATTGTGTAGTCATTGATAAGGTCGAAGGCGCGTTGTTCCCTAGTTCTTAGTTCATCTGCCACCCTTGTATGAAGCACGTGGAGGGTCTCGTTGGAGAGCGTTTCTATATTCAGCCTGATGTTCTTGATTGTACTCAGGATAATGCGATCGTCGGCGGTCTCTACACGAAGGGACCCATCTGTCAATGCTATAGTTCAGAGGTCAAGGGTCCTTACTAACTCTGCTTCTTGGCTTGTCCCAGGTGCTAGGCTCGCTTGCTCCGCGCTCGCTTTTCTGGTGCCCACCTGTATTTTGCTTGCTTGGATCTGCAGCTTGTGCAGATCCTTTTGGATGCTCCCTGGCATCTACATGTATTGTTGCTCAAATTGTTGCAGCACTTCAGTCGTGGTATCTCTGATTTTATCCCCGATCTCATTGAGATCGCCTTCTGTTAAGATCATGGGATCAACCTATGACTTATTTGATTTCTGCTTCTTCCTTGTACCTGCCTATTTCTCCTTTCCACATCTCTTTAGAATAAATGGGGTGCTCTGCCCCTCATCACCTTCGCTGGCTTGCCCTGAAAGTTCTTCCTCCTTTGTCTCCGCCGAATGTGACTTGTCCCCTTTTTGTGACTTGTGTTGTTCCTGTTATGACTGCTCCTTGGCAGTGCGTTCTTGCTCCACACGAGCCTTTTCAGCGACTTCCTTCTTTTTCTGTGCTGCCAGGTTACACATAGTCTGCTTGGTTACCTCCTTTCTCTTTTGTGCAAAAAAACCCTCTGCGCCTGTGCTTGGTCCAGCATCTAAGTCTGAAGGGGCACTCCACTCTACAAGCCATTTTGCTACCACCTCCTGAACATCTATTTCTGTCACCAAATATGGCAAGTCATGCCATTTCTGCTCTGGATTCTTCCGCGCCTAGATATACACTCTGTGGAAGTTGGCCTTGAATGTCGTGTAGGGTGACAACTGCGTGAACAAGGTTGGGGACAACCTCATACACTAGTTGATGGCCATGCAGAGACTCATTTCCATAAGGACCCAAAATATCTTCATCTCGGTAATTCGCGTGACATACTTTGTATCCCATAAGGGAACGAATTGCGTTGCCTCTAGCAATCCTTCTTCGAGCGGGGGAAATTGGCTATCCTCTAGCAATTCCCATGCAACTAGCACAATTGACAACAACAACCAAACGTAGTGGAATGACTTGGTTTTATCTTGGGCCTCTCGACAGTTCGCTAGGAACTCCTGACAGAGGTATCTTGACTAATTAAATTGTACACCTTTCACGCACTATGCAGTAAGGGAAACTATAGGCACTGGAACTTCTTTTGCGTGACATTTCCTTATCACCTTCCCTGCTAAGATTTGGGCATCCAATTGAACTGTAGGGTCTGTTATAGAAAGAATTGAATACCCTCGCAATTTCTTCATGAGGCCATAATCTCTCTTCATTCTTTCTATGAGGTCTTTCTCCCCAGTCTTTCCGCCGAACTCCTTAGTCGAGTTTGCGCCCTTATAAGGCAGGTGTGTGACGCTGTGAATAAGCATGTTTGTGATGGGGATAGGCCCTCCCAACCATAAACACCCATCGTGCACCAATGTGAGCAGCTGGCGCACACATATTGTATTAATGGGGGTGCGGTGATAGTGGGACACCCACAACAAATTAAGTAACCCCGAGTGCTCGACACCACGAACCCATTCCTCCGTTTCCAACGCGGTAACACCTGATTCTGCATAATAAACTCTCCTCATGTATTTTTCCATTGCCAAGTGTGGAAACTTAGCATGGTCGACGAGGTCCCAATCCTCCATTTTCAACAGCAAGATCCTTGTGAGTTGTGAACCTTCAAATGGGACCTGCTCAGTTAGTAGGGGTATAGATATGACGAACTTTTTAGAATTTGGGTCCTTCGTGACCTTCGCTTTTCCCTTCCACGGAGGGATATACTCGAGTAGCCTGGTTATGGGTTCTACTGCTTCAGCATCAATGTCTTATGTTCCCTGACCTTCTTCCACCTCCAGATCCACTACCTTCTCCGACTGCTTATCTTTCTTTTGTTTCTGCATTTCAGTATGCTTTCTGGGGAAGCGTGGTTCGACAACGACTTCTTCTACTTGTCCTTCTTTGATTTGGTTGGTTGGGTTTCTCTAGTAGGTGTAGGCTTCAGCCTAGGCGACCTCGACACCGTAGGCACAGGAGCCGAAGCTTCCATACTGACCACTTTCGGGGCAGCTGCCTCAAAGGCAACATCGCCAGTACTCACAGTATCAACAGGACTTGGTGCAAGCATTTTGTCCAGAATAAACTTCTGGTTTATCTCATACAACTTAGCAAATGCGGGGCTCACGACTAAATCTTCCCAAGCTTATCGTTTCATAGGCGGTAGACAGTGAATTTTACTAACAATTCTGAGAGCACAAAGTGTTCTCTGTTCGACGACACACATAATTTATAGGGAGTTTTGAATTCAAATCCAACTATTCCCCCCAATTTATGATAATAAATGTTGTTTTGGCGGCAGTTCTTCAATGATTTTTGCCTTAAATGTCACGACCCCTCTTCACTGAACCATCTTCTAGCTGTCCAGTCATGAACAATAACTCCAATGCTTACTTTCATGTTGAGTTGTGTAGTACCTTCCCTCATGGCGCAGCTTCCTGCGCGTAGCTACATAGGTTTCCTCTTTGTCACTTTCCGTATAGCCTACTCGCTGTGTTGTCCTCCAAACTGGGCAGTGTAGTTTATAGTCTCGCGCTCCCTTGCAATTGCCTGGAGCACTAAGACTATCTTGCCACCATATAGTGGAGGATCCCTTGTATATAAATTCAATCTACTCACATTTACTCTTCCTGGAAAAGGATCCCCATTCAGCTTCGCGAGATGAACTGCGCCTCCATTTGTAATTTTTTTGATAATATAAGGGCCTAGCCAATGCATCGGGAATTTACCGAGAAATTTAGTAAATTTACTATCATATAACAGACAAGATTGTTTACCTTGAAACTGCGAAGCTTGATATGGCGATCATGCCATACTTTTTCACATTTCTTCTATACTTATTGATGAAACCCTGCTAAAAATCGATCCTCTTTGAGCTCCATCAACTTCACGAGTCGTTCCTCCAAGGCCTTGTGATCCGCCATACCCATCAGGGCTTCTATGCACAAAATAGGCACAATATACTCCATTGACATTACAACTTCGACCCCATAGACTAATCAGAATGGTGTTTTCCTTGTCAGCTTCTTACAAGTAGTCCTATAAGCCCATAGTACTGCGGGTACGTGTACATCCCAATCATTTCACTGTGCATATAGATCTTCATCAACGTGTTCTCCAAAATCTTATTGAAAGCTTCAATAGTTCCATTGGCCTGTGGGTGATATGGTGTACTCTTATGATAGTATACCTGGAATTATTAAGTCAACGCGCTGATCATTTCGTTGAGAAAGTGCGTACCTCTGTCACTCATCAATACCTTCAAGTAGCCGAATCTGGTTAAGACATTCTCAAACAAAAAAATTGTTGTCGTAACCCTCATACAATCCTTAACTAGTTGTGTTTCCACCCATCTGGTTAGATATTCTATCACAGTGATAATATAACGTGCCCATGTTTCCTTTCCTGGGGGTTGAATTGGCCCAATGAAATCAATCGCCCATTTCTCAAATGGATGCAAATATACTTGAGGATGTAAAGGAAATTCATCCCTTCATGATGATCTGCCAGTTCTTTGACATGCATCGCATGCCTTACAATAGGCCTTGGAATCCTTGTGCAGCTTAGCCACCATAGACCTGCGCGCAAAAGCTTCTGTGCAGTTGCCTTGCCTACATAATAACCTCCCGCAGCTCCCCCATGAGCTTCAGCGAGAATGCTATCTCGCTCAAAATCCGACACATATCTTCACAATATTTCATCTGCACCCATCTTATATAGATGTCCCGTAATAACTGAAAAATCTGTCACACGCACTACTAATTCCTTCTTTTGCTGACTTGTATATCCTTTTGGTGTCATCCCCGTAGTTAGGAAGTGAATAATATCTGCAAAATGATTGTCCGCTACACGCACCGCAAAGAGCTGCGCATCTCACAACCCTTCCTCCAGATTATTAGGCTCTTCTCTTGTCTCGATCTGTGACAGATGGTTGGGTCTTGCATTTAACCTCCCTAGATTCACAATGACTTCAAAGTCATACTCCTAAAATAATAGTAACCATCTGCAACTCTTCCCCCCCAACACAGGCTTATTGACCATGTATTTCAGGGAAGAATGATCTGTGTACATCTTGAAATTCCCTCCTAACAGATAATGCTTGAATTTTTGTGGCGCGTACACCATGGCCAATCCTTCATGCTTAGTCATCGAATAATTTTTCTCGGCCTTCGATAATTTCCTACTCGCGAAGGCTATACGATGGTCCATTTCTCCTTCACCGGACTGTGTTAGCATTGCACCCAGCGCAATGCAAGAGGCATTGACATGCACGTAAAATTCCTTCTTCCAATCTGGGAATACGAGGATTGGTGCACTGACCATCTTTTCTTTCAATACGTCTAAGTTGTGCTAGCATTCTTTGTCCCAACAGAATGTTGTGTCCTTCTTCAACAGTTTCTCCATGGGTGCAGTAATTTGAGCATAGGCTTTGATAAATTTTCTATAATATCCCGTATGTCCCAGTGTTGTGCGCAACTGCTTGATGTTCCTAGGGGCTTCCAAATTCACAATGACTACAATCTTTGTAGATTCCACCATCAATCCTTGCTTGCACACAACATGACCCAACAAAATTCGAAAAGGAACACATAAATGAAATTTTTCAAGTTCAACGTGATCTGGTATCTGCGACACGTATCCAACATCAAGCATAGGCTTGCTACATAATGCTTTACTAATCCGAACACCATCCAGTAATCTAAGTATATTTCCAGGAATTTCTGAATGAACTCCTTGAATGCTACTATGACTACGCGGGAAAATATTGCAGGCGCATTCTTAAGCCCAAACAACATCATAGTATACTGAAAACAACCCCACTCCGTCGCGAAGGTCGTTCTTCTCCTATCCTCAGGTGCAATCTTAATCTGATGATACCCTGAAAACCCGTCAGTGAATGAGTAGGCCTCCTGCCCTCCAACATTGTCTAATACTTCGTCTGTAAATGGCATTAGGAACGGTTCATGGTCACACGCATCATCAAGCTTCCACAGATTTATGAAAATCCCTATCTCACCCTTTTGTTTCTTCTCCTGAACCACCATCGGGCTCACTCAATCAGATTCTTCAACCGATTCTATGATGCCCGCCTCCATCATCTTATCCAACTCTAGACGAGCCTTTTCCTTGTATTTCAAATTAAGGCGATACGACCTTTGTTTAATAGGCTTTGCGCTCGGCTTCAGAGTGATCTTCATAATGCTCAAATCGCCAACTATGCCCTTCAAATCCGAGAACTTGGTAAAGAATAGATCCTGTTATTCGTAGAGTAACTCAGCAACTTTATCCATGGTATCGTCGTCCCAATAATCTCCAATTTTCGCAAACTTTGGTTCTGCTTTAATACCGATGTTTACTTTCTTTCTCTTAAATGACATGGTGATGTCTGGGTTATCTATTTGTGGGCCTTCGACTTCGCGATGCCCTTATGCCTCTGGAATATTAATGTTTCTCAGATCTTCATCTTCCTCTTCAGCAGTCACATTATAGCATTCCAATGCACGACGCAGTTGGGTGCTCCAATATGATTGGGTCCATTCCATATGTTCTTGTGGCATTCTGAAGATAACTGCCTTGATCTCTTGTAGAGCCTCATCAATGCTTGTGAAGCCATATTCAAAGCTGAAGGTTATTAAGAATCCTTCCCTCAATATATCCCACTCTACGGTGCCATGGCGGAGCTCTGTTTCCAGATACCAATTCATGGGAATTGTATCCAAAGTATGGAAAAATATGTGTACCCACTCCGACTACGGTTCTGTTCCCCATGCTTTAGTCCATTTTTCTAGGTGACTGCGCGGATCATCCATTCCGTTATATTTCTCATTCAATCTAATATTAGGACGCCCAAATCATAACCTCATCATCCTTCTATAATTGCACCATTCATCAAAACTATCCTTATGCATACCCCACCATCGTGCAAATGTAGCGCACAGGGCCAATTCCAATGCTTGGAAGCGATGATCCTCAGGGACTTTGTGCTCAAATTTATCCAAAAATAGATCTATGTCAGTTAAACCATCATAATGGGGCAATTTTCGTACCTTCAATGAAACACAACGCAACGACTTCGTCATCATATTGCATTGTAGTGTGGATACTTCATGCAAGAGATTCTGCTAGTGCTCCAACTCTTCATCTGAATCATAGGTGTAGGAACTCTCCCGGTCCCATGCAATCCATCCATCTGCCGTCAGATTGATCTAGTCCTGATATCATGCTATTATTTTGTAGATTTGATCCAGTTTCACTTTCTTCATAATCGCGGATTGGTTCAGTATAGCGCGCCCCTTCTGCGGGGTCCAACGGTACTACAACCCGAAGTGATTTTCTTTCAAATGACACGGTCCTCTTCTTTAGATTGATGACCCCATTCATATCAATGGCCCAGTCAATTCCCAAAAGCGCAAGGTATGGATTACTGTCATCGACGATCTTTATAACCTCAAAGTTGGCCATCGCGCTTGCACCTTCTATATCACCTGTTACTCCATATAATCATCCCATACGGATAATTTTCCGCTGGTTCGCCATTCTGAGCTGAATCGGAGACCACTGTAGCACAGGTCTCCCCATTTTCCCATGTTTGTTTTGAAAAACATTCGCATCAAACCCCAAATCCAAAATGACCTAGTCCATCTCAAAATCACCTATCTATGTGGTGAGCCTCATCTCGCGCCCCGTTCTTGCCTTATGTTTACCAATTTTTCTGACCACTTGATGTCCATTAGGGACCTCTTTGCTAGTGCATTTTTTTATTCCTGCAGGCCTTCCACAGCTTTTCTACTGTGCAACAGTTTTATGCAAGTCTCTAAAAATGTAGTGAGTACAGAGGGATCAACCTCTGTAGGCGCATTGAATTCTTACACCTTGTCCTGGCTTCCTAAGGTGGAGGCCTCAACGAGGCTTTTCTTGGCTTCCATAAATGTTTCATAGCGCGATTCAAATCAAAAACAACTTCCTTCTCTGGGGCCTTGCAGACCCATCCATCCTCTTCAGGTTATTGACTTTTATCATCGTCAGTCGTTATTCCACTTCTCAGCACTATATTCACGCTTTGATCCTCCTCGTGGGGCTCAAATCTCATCATCTGTAAGTTTTGCGTAGGTTGCGCTTTCTTCTCTTGCATTTTAGCTATTAACACGAGGCATTATTATATAGTATGGTTAAAATGGCTTCAGCATTGACATGATGGGCATGTCTGATTCTGAAACTCCCATGAGTAGTGCCCTGGCCATCCGCAGTTGTAGCAGATGATCTGACCACGGTCTCTACCAGGCCCTCCTCCTCCTTGACCCCGTCTGCGTCCCTAATAACTTCCGCGCGCTCCTTCGGCGCCCTGCTCTGGAGGCCGAGTTTCTGCTTGCATTCAGTATGTAGGTTTTCTTTCCATCATTAGCTCATAGCTTCGACAGTGGTGCTCATTGTGGCCCAGAGATTTGCAGAAGTTATAGAACAACTGTTGGGGTGTCTGGACGAAATTTTGAAGTAAACGGAAATTATATATTGCATGTTGTTTAGTAACCTGACAAATAGCACACCATAGCACAACCCCCGCGCTCGTCCTTGCTGGGGCTTTTGGTTTCAGGGGAATTGGCCCCGCTCCTGTAATATAATTCCCATACACTGGACAATGCTCTTTATCATGCCCTTGGCCCTTGCACTTTAAACACCAGACTTTCGCACACACTTCTGGTTTAGTCTCCTTGCCTTTCTTCAAACTTTGTATTTCTAGGTGTAGGCTATGCAACTACGAGTGGATCTATTGTACCCTGAAGGTTGCATCCTGAATAGGTGATGCATGTAACCTCATAGCGATTCTGTCTATGTTCCTATCTTCTGTTGTGATAGAGAAATTCTCAAGTGGGGCAGAAGTGAAGATATAAACTATTCACAATGTTGATTATCTGTGAACTGCATATTAGCTTCTTGAATCTGACACTTCAACCTTTGATCTAATTCCTAAGGCATTTCATCGACCCTCATCATGATTTCGTTGAATCCAATTACTGACTGTGAGTCAGACTTAGGCTTACTAAACTCCTTGTTTAACGCTGCCCTAGTCTTTGCCAACGATGCAAGAAGGTTATCAGAACAATACTTGATATACCAAGTTAGCGTGCGATCCTGCAAAGTGGTAACCAACTGTTCCTTATTTATATTATCATCAGTAATATGTTGTGCAATCCAAACATCATTCACAATGAACCATAACTACTCTGTATCTTCACTCCCTATGCCCTTGAAAATCGGAAGCTTCATTGTGTTTGCCATGTTGAATGATGGTGGTGGAGGTGGAGGTGTGACAAAAGGTGTATGCAGTGGAGATGGAGGTGGTGGCGGAGTGGATGGATGATGTGTTCACGGAAAACCCTGCATTATCAACTGGACAACACTTCATGGTGAATCTTGCACAGCTCCTTCGTCATCGCTTAAAGGAGGTTCCATTAACGAGCTATATTTTGGACCTGATCTCTTTCGATATCTAAAGAGTATTCCGCTTCGCGTAGCTTTGAACATCAAGACAATGGCATCATATGAATTTCACACAACATTTTAATCCAAGTATTTAATGATCTTAAA
Organism: Pinus taeda; assembly: GCA_000404065.3. Taxonomy (NCBI): domain Eukaryota; kingdom Viridiplantae; phylum Streptophyta; class Pinopsida; order Pinales; family Pinaceae; genus Pinus; species Pinus taeda. Next base: position 113,793 of record APFE031734280.1, on the reverse strand, counting down.
TACTTACCTCGTGGTCCTTTAAAAAATCGCCAATCCGCTTCACTATAGCTGACTCAGGTATCAACTGCAAATTCTGTAACAAATCTTCCCAGGATCCGATCTAACCAATGATCAACAACCCGCGCAGTCTTGTTTTTAGAAGGTTCTAATCATTGGACTAATTTTGGAGTCCACACTATAGGACTATCAAACTTCCACCTTCCTTGGCTATCCATCAATTTAGCCAACCATTCATACAACTCAATGGGGAAGGTGCAAAAGAAGACCTCATGTATCTCTATATATAGATACCTGTTCAACCACTCTTCTTTTGACAGGCGCGGATTCCTGTTTTCTTGTGGCGCGAACTCATGAATCTTCCGATCCAATCACTTTTCAATTTCTTTCTTGGTCGAATTCCAATGATACGACATCACACATCTCTTTCAAGTAGATCCCAGTCCTGGCAACAGAACAATTTTTCGGCTTAGGGGGTCCTGAACCAGGTTTAGAGTTCGTTGTGCCAACCAACAAAACTATACACTACTGGCCCTTTCGGCAACAACCCGTGTAGCGTAGCCTACAGTCTCACCTGAAATAGTATGGGGGGATGCAAGAACCAAGTTTCTGCATCTAGAGACTAGTATGATGTCTTCCAGCGCCTCAGATCTGTCTTCACATAGATCAATAACCTATTAGGGCACGTTGCTGCAAGTTTGTTAAACAACCTTCGGATCTTCGCGAAGGTCTATGATCTGTCTTTGCAGACCTTTAACAATCAATCTATCTACTTACGCGCATCAGAAAGCAGTTCTAAATTAGGGTTCATGCAGATTTACTTAAGTTATTAGTAAACATAAAAAAATGCATCAGAGTCTTTGTGAAAATACTTAAACATGCATTTCATACATCATTAACACTTATTCAAGAGAATCACGCAACATTAAACCAATATTTCATAAAACACATCATTCATCGACAACATATAATATTAACAGGAATACAAAAATGTGTTTGAATTCTTTAGAAACTGTCTTTATTATCTTCAATTTAGGATTACAGACTCGAAACTACCCTACGCACTCAGCTGTAGGGGTCCGCACACTCAGCTGCAAACTATACCTAGGCCTCTGCACACTCAGTTGCAGGGGTCCGATCACTTAGCTGCGGACTCTACCTAGGCCTCTACACACTCAGCTGCAAAGCCTTTCTTCTCCTATCTGACCCACTTCTCTTTGCTATCACTTCCCTTCCTTATCACTAAAAACCTATATGCCTTAGATTCTCTAAGACACACCTATTTATAGCCTTTTTCATACAATGCCATGGTTCACAGACCATGGGTGGATCTCAAAACCGTCTCAAACTTTTCATAAAACAAGGGGTTAAACTCCTTTGAATCCTATTCATCTACACGCTCTGCATCCACAAATCGTGGAGCTTTACATTAATTACAAAATTGATCAAAACTTGGGTTATCTTAACCCCAAAACTAACCTAGGGGACCCCATCCCAACAACACTGATCCATACACACTAAGCCATGCACTCCAACAATCAACTCATCGCACCTTTGATCATGTGCACTGTGTATATGTTTTAGCTCAAATCATTCACCAACCATGCATAGAGGGAATTCAACTTTACTCCATATGCAAATCACCAAATCTCTTATTGTCTAACCTCTAATTTGATCCATAAGAGACATATTTATAATTTGTTTGCCTAGAAGACCAGATTGACCACTAAGCCACCACCATTAATGTGCCCATATTCACTGGAGGATCAAATAAACATATTCACTTTATTCCATTACTTGTTGGATGATGAAATAAGATCCATAAGAACCAAATCAATGCATTCATACTATTTGTGGACCAATTCCATTGATCTATTGAGACCAAAGGAACAAAACGCTTTTAGACTAGATCAAACAAGTCGTTGCATATCTTTACCTTGGGAAAATCCACGGGTTAAGGCCCGAGGTTTGCTTTTTGCGTCTAAAGGAAAGTGCCATGGGCATAGGCTAGGCAACCTGTAACGAGTGTTGTGGGAACATCATAATAAGATCATGAAATTCAGGCAGTGCTACATAGTGACCATCGTAATACCACGATAGCCTATGTACACATGGGAAATTAAAACATCTTTGCCCAGAACTACTACCAAATTTTTCAACATCTTTCCTAACACCTTTACAACCTCTACAACACTTTTGATAATCAACACGAGCCCATCAATCCTATTGACATCAATGCCAACACAACTGGCTCCATGGTTGACCTAAATTCCAATACCAATGTTGTCTTGGTACTTAGTTAGCTCATAGCTCATCTTATCATCCTCAATTTGATGGGCAAACTGAGATAGTAAACAAATGTTTGGAAGGATATCTTCGTTTCTTTGTATCTGATAAATAGACACAATGGGTCAAATGGTTGCCTCTGGCTGAATAGTGGTATAACACTTCTTCCATACTGCAGCAACAATGACCCCATTTATGGCACTCTATGGATATCAGCCACCATCCATCACATCATATTTAAGAGAAAATTCTAAGGTTCAAGCAGTGGAACATCACATCGAGCATCAACAACAAGTTCACCAACTCTTAAAGGATAACCTCATGTTGGCACAGAATAGAATGAAACAACAGGTAGATCAACATCACGGTGAAAGAAGTTTTGATGTAGGTGATTGGGTATTCCTACGGCTACAACCATATAAACAAGTGTCCCTCAAGCAAGTTAAGAAGGATAACAAATTTTCACCAAAGTATTATGGTCCGTACAAGGTGTTGCAAAAGATTGGTAATATGGCATACAAATTGGAGCTTCCTGCAGCTTCTCAAGTGCACCCAATTTTCCATGTTTCATGTTTAAAGAAGGTTATAGGTGACAAGCTCCCAGTTCAAACAATATTGCCAAAACTTGATGAGGAAGGAAAAATTACATTGGAACTGGAAGCAATCATAGAAACAAGAACTCGACAACTACGAAACGATCCATTTTAGAGTATCTCATCAAGTGGAAGAACTTATCCGCTGAAGATTCCACATGGGAGGATGAGAATTTTATATGGAAGCATCCAAAACTACTCAAGCGTTGAGGACAACACTTTTTTGAAGGAGGGGGGCATGTTAGGTCCCTATAATACTAGTGATGCCCCCATTAATATTGTAGTTGTATCCCTTATTAATATTGTTGTGCCTCTGTCATCCCCATATTGTTATTACTGTGCCCCATAGAATCCCTCTATTGTTATTTTTGTGCCTTTATATTATTATTGTTAGGTTGGCTTGGTTATATTGTGACCCCTTAGACTCCTATATATGGAAAGGAGGTTTTGTCATTTGAATCACCCAAGAATTGTTCTTTTATGTAATGTAAAGGAGGTTGCCCCCTCGAAGAGGCTGAATTCTAAGGTGTTCAACTATCTTTTCTATTTTTTTGTGAGCTGGTTTCACAACAATATGCATAAAATAATAATAGACTATAGTAGGGAATAATTGCTCCTACTTCATGGTTTTTGCTCCTTTTTCCACACTTTGGTAGGCTACTTCTTGGAATGCACACTCTCTGATTTTTAGCTAGGATTTTTCTAGATCTGTCGCTCCTTTTGTCTGATCTTCTTTGAGAAACTAAATACCTTGAAATCTCTCATCATGTGACCAAGACTGTGACATGCATAACATCTCACATGACCAAGATATGGCTAGAGGGTCAAATATTTTTCTCATCATATCAGATATATGTCTTCCATAAAATGTTCCTCCACCCGTGAACTAGATCTGCAATCAATCACCTTGTGGCCAAACAAGTTACAAGCAAAACAATAACCATTAAAAAAATTTGTATACTTGATGGCTAGTAATCTCCTTTGATGTCCTTGTTGCCCATACTTCTAATTGGATCTAAACATTATACTTCTATAACTGGCTGCAACATGTCCATAGTTGTGGCAGATGTAACACTCTACATCATCTTTCAAAGGAGCAAAGGGATTTTTACTTCTCCTTTGAAATTTGACAAATTTTCCACAATCTTCTCTTGGGGTGAATGGTCGTCTAATCATAGGTTTTCTTCTTGGCTGCTAGATATGATGCTTCTTTCTTCTTCATTTGCTGCTCATCTTGGTGCCGTTATCTACTATAGGTATCTTATGTGTTGCATCATTGATTGCATGTGCCTATGTGCTAGACTCTCCCTTATGAAATCCAAGACCATATATGTTCAATGGAGATATTTGGCTCTTAAGCATGTTGTCCAAAAGCCTCATACTCTTCTCTTGCTTGAGTTGATTATATCTCTTCAAGCTGTTTCCTCAATGTGACAACCTCAACCTCAAGCTTTTCAACACGGTCCTCCTTTTCTTTTTGTTGGTTTCTCATCACCTCTTCAATCCTTCTAGCCTCTTCCAATTGGGTCTTCAAACTAATGATATCTTCTTTTTAGATCAACCTCCTTGACATCAAAGATCTACAAAATATTTTCTTGATATTTACATGTAGTTGTCATCCTACTAACTTCAATATAGAGTTATTCTATTCCCTGACTCATATTCAACTTTAACAAGCATAATATCATCCTCATTTTAAATATTCATCTCAACATGGCTATCATTAGATCCATCTAAAACATAACTCAAAATAATTCATTAGCAATTATACCTTTAGATCTACTCTATTGCTTCTCATATGAGCCTCATGTTTATGATTTTTCCTCTTGTTGACAAACTATTGAACACGCTTGGGGGAATGATCTATTCAGACTCATCTTCTTTCTTCTAAGATCCCTTCTTCTTTTTATTTTTCCTCTCGATCTTTCCATTTTTGTTGTTGTTGGTGTTGTCTCCATATAAGATCTATTGTCTGTCCGAAATATCTTTTGTAGATGATAGATCCACAATCTTCTCCAGATCTGCACTGTGAATATTTTCAATATAAGACATTTTGCATGGGAATTCTGCTACATCACTTTAGCTAGCATAAGATCTTGGCCACATCTTTCACATACAAGCCTCCAAATGTTAGATCCACAAGATAATAACTCAGATTTGACCTTTTCACTCCATACCTGGTACTTTGTAGCATTCAACAGAGAGACTCCTTAATGATCCACATGAGATTTTTTTTTCAAAATCTACCTAGATCTACTTTCCAGTGGTCAAGTTACACCTAAAAGCACTCACTTTGATACCAATTGTTGGGATCTTGACAATACTGTGGGGGGTGGGGGTGGGGGGGGTGTTGGGTTGCGGGGGGAGGGTGTGAATTAGTATTGTACCGATGTATCAATTTATACAACATTTTGCCTTTCTTTACAAATAACGAGTCAACAATCTATTAGCAGCATAGTATAAATAACATATCTAAACATAAACATGAACCATGAGCAACAATACATGTGTAGAAGTAGATCATAAGAAACATATAAAAATCAAGGCATAATCACATAGACCATCATCACATGAGAACACTGGATATAAAGTGGAAAACCTTCCGGGAGAAAAACCACCATTTGTTGTGGCTTTGTTGTTCTTCTTATTATTTAAAATATTTTTACATTATATCACTGGCCACCACTAGTGTGCAAACCCCAACTTGGGATGGATGTGAGAAACCACTCACTCTAGGTTAGTACCCAACAAAAGCCACCACTTCATGAACTTTTCATGCCACAACCTTTTGGAAGCCATCACTCCCTCAATTATGTTGGACACTACTCGCTGGATGCCCCAATAGCCAATAGTTTCCTAGGCCACCACCTAGGGGAAACCACTAACCCTAAGTTCTCAGGCCACAACCTGAAGAAAGCCACCACTCCCTGGATCATCAACCCACTACTTGTAAATAAGCCATAACTCGCCCACTGAAGGCCCCAACCTTCAAGATCTTGTGGACTGCATTTCATCCATTTTAAAATTAGGGCCCATGCAACACAACTCATACAATTGTAGGCGTCGTTTCATAATTTTTAGATTGGACCCACTATAGACTATGATCAATAACAACAAAATGAAAACCCTCTCTGCAATACAAATTTCAATTCATACATCAAATCATAAACACTTCTCATCAAATTGTCAACTCACAACAACAACGTCTAACTCAACACTCAGGCATACTCACACTCCCTCCATACAATAGACAACAATATTAATACATGAGTTCTATGAATAATACAAGGCAACAACATGTCTACAATATCAACAACAATAACAACAAACTCACACTACTCAAAATCTCAACAACAACTACTATGCCTCCACATAATACTACAAAACCCATAACAGAGTATTCATGGCTTCTAGTCTCATATACATTATCAACGAAACAATTCACAAGCCTACTCTCTGCTATAGGCATCAAAACAATATACTGGAAAACTCAATTTATTCACCCCTGTAACATCATTGTTATTCATGCACAACACAACACCATTATACTCCATGAGGAAGCTATGGTATTCTAGTAGTAGCAACATTTCACATCTGAACAACCACAAACATTTTATCCTTTGTCCATTCACACCAACAAAACCATGAACTCCCTAGCAGGTAGCCACACATGCACTGAGCTACAACACTAATCCATACACACTACGCCACACACTCCAGCAATCAACTCATTGCACCTTTGATCATGCACAATGTGTATATGTTTTGGCTCAAATCACTCACCAACCATGCACACACGACATTCAAATTTACTCCATACGTAACTCATAAAAACGTATACTATCTAACATCTTAATCGATCCATATGAGCCATATTTATAATTTATTTTCCCAGAGGACTAGATCAACCATTATGCCACCACCATTAATGTGTCCATATTTGTTGGAGGAACAAATCAACATATTCACTTTATTCCATTACTCATTGGATGACCAAATCAAATCCATAACAACTAAATCAATGTGGTCATACTATTTTTGGACCAATTCCAATGATCTATTGAGGCCAAATCAACAGAACACTTTTAGACCAGATCAAACAAATCGTTGCATTAATTTACCTTAGGAAAATCCATGGATTAAGGCTCAATGTTTCCTTTTTGCACCTTCGGGAGATTGCCACGGACATAGACCAGGTAGCCTACGTCAAGTGTTGCAGGAACAACATAAAAATATCGCGACATTCAGGCAATGCTACATTGCGACAACCACGACACAATGACAATATCTATACACATGGAAACTTAAGACCTCTTTACCCATAATTGTTGCCAACTTCTTAAACATCTCTCCCAACACATGTACAACCTCTACAACATTTTTTATCATCAACACAAGCCCATCAATCCTATTTACATCAATGCCAACACAACTGACTCCATGGTTGATATCAATGACAATCCCATGCTACCAAAAAATGGAGCACCACTATAGATTTGAGTAATGGTGGGTTGTTGATCTGAAAATCACCCTTGAGTGACCTCAGTTAATTTATTGAATGAAGTTATTACAGACTCATGTGTTGGTGTGTGTCTATGTTATTTTAGGCAACGGATCGATCAGATTGCAAAATACACAAACACCGGAAAGTGGAAAATAGTAAGAGAAACATAGTAAGCAAATGCAAGAACACAACAATTAATAAGGAGTTCACCCTATCCTCCAGGGCTACGTCTTCGGTCCAACTTTCAGTGGTGGCCTTATTTTATTGTGTCTTTAAAGCAGAGAATTACAATGAGGAGCTCAAATTGAGTCTCCTAAAACAGAGCAATGTTTGGTAGGGTGGTTCTTGGATCCCCCAAGCCACTAGAGCACACAGACTCTTTTCCTTAGCAGAACTTGACCTCTCGGTCTTTAATGGGAGGAGCCCAATGTGGTGCTCAATTCTCGACAGATCCTTTAAGGGATTGCTCGATGCTACCTTATGCTGCAGGTCAGCTTGGCTCTCTGTCTTTCTGCTTCTTGCTTCACTGTATTTTCTTTTCTCTGTCTTCGTCTTCTTCTCTCTAGTTCTTCCTCTTTGTGTCCCCCTATTCTCTATCTCTGTTCATGGCTTTAAATCCAATTGATCTCAGGACTGCTCGCTTCCTCTTCCGCCCCCGTCAGATCGCCTGCTGCTACTCGCTTGGAGTTCCCTGTCTCTGCGTCATCATCAACAACTCACAGGGAGTGGCCACTTGTCCTCTTGTGAACTATGCTAGCTCTTCTTTGTCAGTTCGGTTTTTTGGTTACACCGTGGAATGAGCCATCCACCAACTCGGCGGTCAAATCGGACGTCAAGCTTCTCTCTATCGCGGCTTAACCCCTATTAAATCCAGTTCCTCCATTGGGCGTGATCTCTGCCGTTAGATTTGGAGCCCCCAAATCTGACGACATTCGCTCATTTCGCGCAGTTGACTTGCTCAACCGTTAGTGTGTGATGAGCAGTGGTTTTCTCTCTCATCCACCTGCCACGCATCGTGCACTAAATGGAATCGCTCGTTTTTCTCCAAATCCACTTACCGCCCAAGGGTGTCCCCGATATACTGTCGGTTTTGGAGCACGGGTCCCACCTTTACCCTTTAGCACTTTCCCCACAATTTTCCTAGCTTCCATACAACTGAGCGCTCAGGGCCTTTCCTTCTCGAGGGGTTTTTCTTAGCGACGCTAATTGCACATCAGAAATGGCCTCCTTTTCCTGATCTAGGCTTCCCAAGTGCCAGTTTGGTCTCCTGCGTAGTCTTCATGGGCCTCGGTCAGCACGCTTTGACCGAGGTCCTCATTGTTCCTCGCTGGCTGCCAACTGCCACTATTCAGAGGTCTTCCTGAGCACTCTGTGCTCTTGAATTCGAAGTTTTTGTCCTAATTTGATACATTCATGGTACTGTGATAATCTTCATGGATCTAATTCGGATCACAACCTTCCCACTGAAAAAGCTTTTGGACCACCAAAAGTTGGTTTTAAACCATCGACTAAGTGAGGGTACTGTTGTCTCATTTGTCCAATCTCGATCCACTTTGCACTGCTCGGCTTTGAACCTTGAGCCCTACTCTGAGGTACTCAACATCTCCTCTGCGCATCATCCTCGCCTTCCTGTCCAGAACTGTGTCTTCCTACAATTCATTAAGATATTCAGGTAACAAGTCATCAATAGAAGGCAATTGACTCCGCTCTTCAGGATCCTCAATTAGTGAGGGTTCAAACAATCTCAAGTAATCTGCATTCACGACTGAGTAGATGTGCATGTAAGCTGGTAGATCAAGGTGAAAAGCATTCTCACCAATCTTCTCAAGTATTTTGAAAGGTCCATACCTTATAGGCTTTAGCTTTTTACCTTCACCTTGCATCCTGTCCTTGCTGATATATAGCCAAACTTGGTCACCAACTTGGAAACTATGCTCCATCCGATGCTTGTCATGCCTTGCCTTGTATTTGGCTTGGCTATTTTCCAGCTGTTCCTATACTGCTTGGTGGATCTCATGGATTTGTTCAATGAACCTAGTTGCCCTGTCCACATCACTGTGTCCATAAACTGTGGTATCTTTACCAAAGACAAAATCCAAAGGAGACCTTGGGGTGAAACCAAAACATGTCTCAAAAGGAGATCTTTGTGTAGAAGAATGTTTTGCTCTGTTGTAAGCATGCTGAACATAACACAAATGTTCATCCCAAAGCTTAGGATGTTTGCTGCAATATCCTCTGAGTAACTGGATCACTATCCTGTTAACTACTTATGTCTGGCCATCAGTTTGTGGATGAAAATTTGTGCTTTTCTTCAGTTTGGTGTCCATTAGTTCCCACAGACTTGACCAAAACTTCCCCACAAATCGGGTGTCTCGATAAGATACAATGGAAGTGGGTAATCCAAAATGAACCCATACATGTTCAAAGTACAGTTTTGTAGTTTGTTCAGCTGTGACCTGTTTATTACAAGGTATCAAAATACACATTTTGTTGAACCTATCCACAACAACATATAGATAATCATGACCTTTCCTAGATTTAGTAAGTCCTCCAACAAAATCCATGGAAACACTTTCCCAAGTGTGAGAAGGAACTGGTAATGGAGTGTAAAAGCCTAGTTTTCAGTTGTTGGGCTTGCTTTTAGCACACATAGTACACCCTCTTACATATCTAGAAACTGTCTCATTCATTTTTGGCCAATAACAAAATCTTTGCAGCTGTGCAATTGTTTTACTTACCCCAAAGTGACCTGATATCAGAGAAGTGTGTGCTTCTCTAATTATCTTTACTCTCTCAGTTTGTGGAATGCATAACTTCTCACAATGGTATAAGAGTCGGTCCTTCACATGATAATCCAATTCTTCTACCCGTTTGCCTTGACTCAAAGTTGCATATACATCTTTAAAGTCTATATCTTGAGCATATTGTTCAATGTAGCTTTCATGTAGAACAAAATTATGCTTAAGTATAGTAGATGCATTTATAATGGGTCTAGATAACATGTCTGCAACTTTATTGTGTATGCCCTTTTAATATCTGATGACTAAATGAAACTATTGTAGAAAACCCATCCATCTATGGTGTCTTGATTGCTGCAACTTAGTTTGGGAGTGTAGATATTGAAGTGGTTGATGATCAGTATGTATTACTGTCTCTTTTCCCATTAAGTAATGTTTCCAATTTTTCACGCTCTGAACTAATGCATACAATTCTTTATCATATGTAGGATAGTTAACTACTGTAGGGTTAAAAGTCTCAGAATGGTAACATATGGGTTTACCGTGCTATGTCAACATTGCTCCCATGGTATAGTCACTGGAATTTGTTTGGATATCAAATGGTCTTTGAATATTAGGCAGTGCTAGTACAGGTGTTGTACTAATCTTTTCTTTCAAGGTGTCGAAGGCTTTCTGATGTTTGCCTCCCCACTGAAACACCTTGTTCAATCCTGAATTCGAAGTTTTTGTCCTGCTTTGATATAGTCATGGTATTGTGATAATCTTCATGGATCCAATTCGGATCAATTATGTAAAACCTACTTGAGATAGTCCTCTAGTAGAAGGAAAATATCCTACACAAGGTTGATGTCAAGTAGAAGGAAAAGATCCTATGGAAGTTTGTTGTCCAATAGAAGGAAAAGATCCTATGGGAGGTTGTTTTCCACTAGAAGCAAAATATCCTCTGGGAGTTTTTTATCTAGTAGAATGAAAAAATCTCATGGGACGTTACTATCCAGTAGCAGTAAAAGATCCTACAAGAAGTTCCCCCCATTAAACAGAAAATATCATATGGGAGGTTTCCCCCAATAAACAAAAAAGATCTTATAGGAGGTTGTTGTGAAAAAATTATCCCAATAGACATCAAATGTAACAACCCTTGGTTGTTTTCCTATGTAAATAAATAAAAATAATAACCAAAGTCATTGGACATCTATTCCAAGCTGAATGTTGGGAAAAATATAGCAATGGGTACCAATTGTGATTAATAAATGGATATGAAAATTTGAAAAGAGATTAACAAAGGAAAAGAAACATTAATTAAAATTTTATTTATGAAAATAATGGAAAATAGGAGAAAAGGAAGGTGAAAGGTCACAAAATTGCATGTGAAAGAAAATTAAGGAAAAATGAAGAAAATAAAGGCCTCAATGATAAAAAGGATTTTGAGGATTAGTTCATAGCTTTTGAAAATACTATGGTGTAGCTCTCTCTCTATTCTCTCTTTCTCATACTATTGCACATTTAGAGAAATATTGGAGCATTGTTGGAGCATACTTGGGGCACTCTAATTTCATTGTATTTGGAGAAAGAAAGCAAGGGAAAGAAGGAAAGCACAAGGGAACAACGAGATCAACAACTATAGTTGGATTGCTTTGTAGGTAGTGAGTTTCATGTATGATTTCCTTTCTAGTTTTGGCACACATGGTATATGCATGTGGTTATTTGGTTATGATTTGTCATTGGCATGGAGGATTGTCCAGATCGACCGTGGTTTTTCCTAGCCTTTCCATTTCCTAGATAGCCATGGCGTTGTGGGTTTTCCACTTGTTGTTTTTGATTGGTCCTCAGGTTCCTTATGGTTGTGGGTTGAATTACTAGTTCATGGAGTCATTGGTCGGAGTAAACACTCTAGAGCCCTGGAACAACTTGGGCTGAGTTACTAGTCTTGGAGCCTTGGTTGGACAAATGCTTTGGAGCCATTGGCAAGTTGAGTTACTAGTCCTAGAGTCTTGGTTGGACAAACTCTCTTGAGCCTTGAAAGGTTGTGGGTTGAGCTATTAGTTCCTAGATCTGCAGTTGGGACAAACACTCTAGAGCCCTAAATAACTTGGGTAGAGACCAATCTAGTTGGTGTTAGTGATGTTCAACTATGAGGTAGAATCACTGGTTGAGGGCTGAGGTGGTTTGGCCTCTGGAAGACCTGGTTTGGTTTTGTGTGGTTTATTCCTTGAGATCCCACATTCATGCTTAGAATATGGTACGAGGGAAATTGGATGAAAGAGAGATTTGGTTTAGACCAATCTATGGTCGGGTGGTAAATGCAAGTCCCTGACTTGGGTGGATTTGCATATGTTAATAAGAGTTTTTTTCCTCTTGTATTTCCATGAGCAATTGTACTTGTTATTATGTGGCTTTGATGACTGGTTTATCATGGTGTATGTGTTGTTCATTTATTGGTTATATGTTGGTTATATGATCTATATTGGCTATGACTCTTGATGATTTTTGATTTGTTTATTAATCATTAATGAATGTGTGAGATAATAGACATTAACATAGCTATTATGAGAGGACATTAGACCTTGGTGATTCACAAATAAGTATCAGACCCCTATGTTTAAATATGCATTCATGACCTATAGTTCACATGTTTTCCACGTGTTTGACGAAATGAATGTCATGGTTAGTCCTGGTTAGGCCAAGTCTTGATCAAGTTTTATATGATTGGCTTTCTCTCGATGTCATTTATCATTCTGGAAAGTCTCACTTGTTATGGACAGTGGTCCGGAGGTTGACCTGGAATTTAGGCTCAGAATTTGGGATTGCATGCTCTGAATTGGAAATTTTTGGTTGCGATTGCATGGATGTAGGCTTGTGCATGTAGTTGGAGGCTTCCAACTGCATGGAGGCCTTGTTGTGGGAGCAGTTGGGGACTCCGGTCAGGAAAAAGGTAGTCCAACTCATGTTTTGGCCACCTTGGGTGGTTACTCATCCTCTAAGTGACCTGTAGGATGTTATGAGATGTCAGTTTGTCTTTCGTGGTTGTCTCCACTTTCTTAATGGAACCTAGGAGGTTGGGTCATGTCATAGTATCTCCTCTTATGTTGTTAAAATTGACAACTAGGGCCAAACTCCATGTGGATCACCTTATTTATGGCTTCTGATATTTTTCCTAGATTCCTCTCATCTAGAGGTGTAGGATTGATCTAAATATCATCTGATTCCGATAAGTATTTATGGAGATATGAATTTATTTTGGTTATGGAAAAATTGTCAAGGTCAGCCAACAAACTTATATAGGCTTAGAAGCTCAACAGTCATGTCTATTCAACCTCAACGTTTGCATATAAATACAAGGAGCATTCTCCTCATTTGGAAAATTCAATTCACTCATCTTCTCTCTTTCCCTCCTACGCATAAAAGGTACCTCTCTCTGTCTCTCTCACATGTGTGGCTGAAAGGAAGATGTCCCAGGGCAAAGAAGATGTAGAAAGAAGGACGCTAGGGTAGCAGGTCATCTCTTTGACCAGTGTTGACCAAGTGTTGACCTTCAAAGAGTGTGGATTGGGTGTGGTTTCCTCTCCTAGGAAGGCCGCAATTTTTGGCACAAAACTCGAGGTGATCTGACCTCTGGTTTGACCGGTATTGACTGCCCTAGTTTAGGGCTGTTGTTGACTTCAGAAATCTGCAAATTGACTGAACTTTTGGGGCTGTTCAAGGGCTATTTCTTTAGGCTGTTCAAGGACAAGTTGACCGGAAATTGACCAAGTATTTTAGAGGTCAATTTCAACTAGTTTGACCAAGTTTGACTTTGCTGATCTAGGGTTTGCTACTACTGATATAAAATTACAGAATTCAGATTTTGTACTATTTCTATCTGCTGAACTATTGAAGATAAAAGAATATTTGATCAAAGGGTTTCCCCGCATTGGGGTTTGTCCCTGGCTAGCGGCCACATCTTTTGTCTCTTGTTTTGGCTTTTTTCCTGTTGATCATTTAATGTTCTATCTGCACTTTACTTACTGTATATGTGATTGCTAATTTGTGGCTAATAAGAAGAAAAATAAGTAAACTGGTCTAAGCATAGAACATACCATAATTTAACATGGTATCAGAGCTAAAGTGAAGACAAAGCCCAAGTAAGAGCAATCACCGAAGAGAAGGTTGGCAAGGCTATCTTAAAAAGAAATCATGGGGTCCTCAACACATTTCCCTGCTGAAGACAAACTCCATGAGAAGTTTGACTATCACAGATGGAAGATGTCTCTTGATCTAACATTAGAAGAGCAGGAAGTGTTGGACCCTGTGAGGGGCAGGCTTGTTGAGCCTCCATCAAATGCATCTGCTGCTGCTAGGAACAAATGGACCAAGGGAGAAGTAAAAGCAAGGAAGATCGTTCGGGACTCTATCGACAAGTGCTTGGTGGCCTATGTTTCCGAGTTGAACACCTCCAAGGAAATCTACAATAGACTGGTGAGTTTATTTAAAGTTAATGATGCAAATCAAGTCTTGTTCCTTAGAAATAAGTTGAAGGAAATTAAGAAGGGCAAAGATGAGAGTATGCAAGCATATTTCTTAAGGATCACTGAGATCAAGAACGATCTCCTAGCTATTGGGGAAGTAATTCCTAACAAAGAAATGACACTCACAACTCTTGGAGGATTTCCATCTGAATGGTATATATTCAAGACTACTCTTCTCAACAATAACATAATTCCTAGATTTGAGGAATTAATGGCCAGATGCATTCAAGAAGAAATGAGGATGGAAGAGCAAGAAATGCCCATACTTAAAGGTCATCCCTCTGCCTTTTCTTCTCATACTAAAAGAAGAAACAATTCTGGGGCTAAATTCAAAGGAAAGATTGAACCAAAGGGTGGAAGAAAAGGATGATGTTACAATTATAATAAAACGGGTCACTATGCAAGGGAGTGCCCTGATAAAAGGGACTCACATCAGGATGATGATCAAAATCCCTCTCAAGGAAATCAAAGGATTGGCAGGTCAAATGGTAGAGGTAAAAGAATTATCGGAAATCAAGGAAGAGGACAACCATTCAAGAAGGCAAGAAATTCTAGGTATGAATCTAACACTGTTAACAGTAAGCAAGATGAATATTATCTACCAGTAGCTCTATCTACTACTACTCCCTCAGACTCACTGGGAAATTGGCTTATTGATAGTGGGGCCTCAAGGGAATCCACTGGTTACAAAGAAGCTCTCTATAATCTGATAGAGAAGGAAACCAACCTGGAAATTGTTCTTGGAGATAATTCAAAATATCCCGTGAAAGGCGTAGGAAATGTCACTCTTCAATTGAATTAGGGTAATACCATCCACTTACAAGATGTATTATATGTACCTGATCTCAAAAAGAACCTGGTGTCCATTTCGGAAATGGAACACAAAGGCTACAAGGTGGCCTTCAGTGATGGCAAGGTACATGTATGGAAAAAGAACTTTAAACATGCTTTTACTCTTGGGTTTCGAGTTGATTCATTATATCAGGTTGGTGGAAGTCCACTGGGTATCATGACATGTGACACATCTCTTCAGTCCGAACTATGGCATCAGAGGTTTTCTCACCTTCATTATAAAGCTCTACCCGATGTAAGAAAAATGGTGTCCGGGATGCCCGAGTTCAGATTAGACCAAGAAGGTGTATGTCCAGGATGTGCCGAAGGAAATCTCAAAAGGGGACCATTCCCCTCAAGCCAAAGCAACATCTCTAATATATTGTAGTTGGTTCACTCATACATATCTGGTATGATGCCTGTGAACTCCTTGGGAGGATATTTATATTACCTCACTTTTATAGATGATTATTCTCGCAAGACTTGGATATACTTCCTGAAAAAGAAGGATGAAGTCTCCTGGTTTCAACACTTCAAAGCCTTGATCGAAAATCAAACCAAAAATAAGATCAAGACCTTAAGGACTGATAATGGGACTGAATACAAATCCAATGAGTTCCATGACTTTTGTAAAGAGGCTGACATTAAGAGGGAGACTACTACACCATATACTCCTGAACAGAATGGTGTGGTAGAAAGGAAGAATCGTACAATTGTGGAAGTTGTTCGTGCTATGCTCCTTGAAAGACTTCCGAAGTTTCTATGAGCTGAAGCTACAAATACTGCCATATATGTACAAAACTGATGCCCTCATCAAGCATTAGGTTCCAAGACTCCCAAAGAAATGTTCGTCGGTAAGAAACAAGACGTATCTCATTTTAGAATTTTTGGAAGCCCTGCATATTTTCATGTGCTGAAAGAGAAAAGGAATAAATTGGGTGCATCTGGAAAGAAAGGAATCTTCGTGGGCTATAGCGATAATACAAAGGGTTATAGAATCTATGTAGCTGGTCAAAAGGAAGTCGAGATTAGTCATGATGTCACCTTTGACGAAGATATGGCTCTTAGCAAAGTAGGCAATCTTCCTACTTTAAGGGGATCTAAAGAAGCTGACACTGGGGAATCGAAGGAAAAGGAAGATGAGATGATGCCCAATGTGGAAGAACCTATGGATCTTATTGATCCTCCTCCACAAGAGCCTTCCTCTTTGTTACACAGTAATTTGTCACCATTGGTCACCGTCCCTGTTACCCTTGTTTTCGTATATTGGAGGACACATTTATGGACCTGTGACCAGTGACATAACCTAAAAACACTTGCATTATGTTCCCCTGAGTATGTACTTCATGATCCCTGAAGACACCTTTTGCAAATTATCCCTAAAAAATGCCCTTTTTCCATTGGCGCAGGTACACAGTGTCTTACCCGTGCCAATGACTCAGATCCTCAAAAGGGGGCGCACCCATTGGCGCTCTGTCCTAGAGCAACACCCGCGCCACCTAAATTTGGTAATGATTTTTGGCCAACGCGCACCCATATGTTTTTTCCTCTCTTGTCATGCAGTTCTGTGAGGGAAAAATCCTCAAGATAGAGGTCGAAAGTCATTGTTTATCCATGACAACTATGCTAAGTAGCTTTTCAGGGATAATGCCAATCCACAATTGGTGTCCTGGTACAATGTATCTTCCTCCCTTCTCCATCTATAAATGGCTGTCCTCATGCATTAAACAAGCTAGTTTTTTTGCTAGAGTCTTTGTGAGTGATGAAGTAATGCTAGAGTGATAGTGAGAATTGTGAAGCATAGGGAGGTTATGCTGCCGGAATTCTGAGAGAGGGAATGTCTTTTGCAAGGCGTATTTAGCTGCTCGCCCAGTCAGAGGATAGGTTCAATGTCAGAACCTTGGTTATATCTTTCTCTTTTTTTACCCATTAATAGACGACTATCATTATGGTTCCACTCATGTGTCTTTATAATGATGATTGAGTTATATCTTTTCTGACTGATATATAGTTGCATATATTGGATTTTATGCTTGTATTTGTATCGTTCTTTGCATGTGCAGGTGTCTGTTCATGAGGATCGTGGGGATTGTGACCAGCCGGAGCGAAGGAACGGGAGCGACGATTCTTCTACAGATACTAGCGTTGGAATCCAGGTAGGCCATCATCATCGATTTTTGATTTGCAATTAGGAACCTGCGTGTTAGCATTGTGTGATTGTTGCTAGACTCGTGTTGGGCTAGTGGGATCACCTCTGTCCGCAGAGGGGATTTACCAATTCAACAATTTGGCGACTCCACTGGGGAGAAGCTTGTTGTTTGATTTTGTTGTTTGATTTGTAAACTTTAGATGGAGCCTGAAGCACGGCCAGATAGCCTTCAAAACACTATTGCTTTGCAGTAGTGAAGTAGATCAAAGCCACTTCAGTCAATCTCCGGTTTGGTTTACGGACTGAACAATTTCGACTTTGTCTTGCATGTTAATTTTTCTCTTGTTTGCTGGATTGAATAGCTTTCTGGATTTACTTTCTTGCTGTTTCTTGCTTGCTGGCCTTTCTAGATACTGTAAACCAAGCTTTGGACTACCTGTTTTGTTTTTTTTACCTGGCAAACTTGATTAGCGTGGTTTTTCTTCTGACAGTCGTGCCAGTCGGCGCCTGTTGCTAACTGACAACCCGCGCCAATCCCTTTATAGCGCGAGTTGCAGTCTGACAGTCGCGCCAGACTTGTTAACCTTTTCAGTTAGCTTGTTTGTCAGCCTTCTGAGCTTGGATTTGTATCTTGTTACATCTTTTACAGCTTCTGGAAGTTTGTTGGACCTTTATGTGACTGGTTATTCTTTTTATCCTTCAGTTGTTTGCTTTTTTCTATCGATTTTATATCTTAGCCCTAGTGGCTTTACATGTCGAGCCTTCTGTAGGATTTATGGTTTCATGATCCACTCAGTTTTTTGATTGTTTTCCACACTCCTCTGGTAGTTGTACAAGTTTGGCATTCTATGCTGCAAGTAACTCACTTTTAGCTTGTTTATTTCTTGATTGACTTCATTTGAACCTAGATCACATGGTTCATTGAAAGTTTTTGTGTTTTCCTTGCTTTGATAGGTCATTTTTGACGTTTCAAAATTGGTTCTAGATTCCTTTGAGTGAATTATCTATTGAGTGCTTATCTCTTGAGATCTGTTGAGTGCATCATACTATTCTAAAGAAAAAAAACAAAAGATCTTTTGATTTTTATTAATTAGCATTTCTTGTTAATTGTTGCTTTAAAAAAAAAAAAAAAGATTTTCATTTCTTGTTATTAGCTGCATTAGGATCTTTGTGATCGTTTTGTTTGTATAAAAATCTCAACTCTCCTGTAGATAGAGTTCATTTAATGAAACGATACAATTTTCACATATAGTTTGCATTTAGAAAGTTTCAAGAGACCACATGTGGTAGGACCGAAAACTGAAACATAATTAAAGATAAACCGTAAAATAAACTGAACAAACCTAACAACGCATTGGAACATAACGCACATATTCTAGAGGTCTAGGTTAGAGACGTGTTCCGGTGTCTTTAAACCTGGTAGTTTATCGTTGAGTGGTTGGGTGATTCCTCCACGGTGAAACGGTAAGTGCCAGTACGAATTGTGCTCCCACGTACCATCGCGTATATATTGGAAGACCCCTATAGGCTTGCAACCTTTGATCCATAGGAAGCCGAGTCTGCCGCCCTACAAGCCGTAATGCACTGAACACAGCATTCGGGAAGATTGACTGCAGTACGGGAAGCTCCTGGTTTTCATCTGATTGCAAGGTTGTATAAGCACTGTTTTACAGATTTGTTTTGGCAAAACCTCTTACTAGTTCTCCAGAGTAGTCACTTTTGATCCTTTTCGGACTCCCTAAAGAAAAGGTGTAAGTGAGCATCTTGTCACTTCGTGCTCATTAAATATTCGAAGGAGACTAGAGTCATCTTTTCGTCCTTTTCTCGACTCTTAAAAAATGAAAAGGTCAAGTTCAGATGTCTTAAAATCTATTTGGCCACGATCACATATAACCCGGTTAAATTTTGTTGCGTTAGTCTGAGTAGGGACTGGTTTCGTTAGATTCCCTAGGATTTTGTGAAGTTTCATCCTGGCGGAACTACCAATCTCGTCTTCCGAGAGCCCGGTTGTGAGTAAAATTCTCCCTATTGTTCCAAGTATACAACCACTTAACTCTCGTGCTCCAGGCGACGAGGATTACCAATTTTATACGAACCCTATTTGGGAACCTTCTCAAAACGGTATCCCTTTTTGGGAATACAGTTCTCCTCAGAAACCATTTCCTTTTGATATGGAAAACCCATCCCCTACTACGACTGATGAATCCGGTGTGCCAGGGGATGAGATTCCCAGCACAATGGAATCTACACATGTTAGTAGAACTGCTACTACCGGGGGACTGCCTCTTGGTTATAGAGCATTGCGTGATTTTATATCATCTCCTTTTCCGACTTCTATTTGGTCACCACCCGTCTTTTCCAATACAGAGCCTTCGACTCCACCACCTCGCGGTACAGCTGTTACCTCAGTGACGACCCCTCCAACAATATCTGTGGCTTCTTCGACCCCTATTTTTAGCTGACCTTCGTCCTCTTTATTTGCAGGCTTTGATCCTACATCGAACACCTCACTTGGAGGGCAATATGATCAGTATCTACCACCTCCTGGGACTAGGACAGGTCAGCTGTCCGTCGGAGAGATTTCAGTTCCGCTGTCAATAGATTGGGGTTCCACTTCTTATCACGGTGGTCAAGCATCGTATGCGCAACCCGAACAACCACATCAACAAAACCTACACGGACAATCCTTCCAAGGAAATCCTTTTGCTTCTAGTAGTCCCTTTTTCACTCCTCATACACAACCTACTGGTAATCCAGGCCAACCTTCCACTCAGCAAGCTCAGCCTAGTATCCAGCAAGGTTCTCATACTGGACAAACTGGTCAATCGTTTGTTAATCCAAATCAACCTAACGTCCAGTATACCCAAGTTTACGGCCAAGCTGCCCAAACAATTGGTCAACCAACTGTCCAGTATACTCAATCTTCTGGACAAACTGGTCACCCTCAAACACAGCCATCTGGCATGATAGGACAACCCTATGCTGCACAACAGCAACCTCAGTATCAGCAGGTAGGTCAACCTCAGTATCAGCAGGTAGCTCAACCTCAATACCAGCAAGGTTATCCTTCTACTCAGATAGCCCGAGGTTATCCGTCTACTGGCGCTGCTCAACCAGGCACTTGGACCCAAGTGGGATCCCAAAATCCATCTGGTTCTCAAGTGCAGGCTGGAGGTCAATCTCAAACATTTTATCAAACTCAGCCTGGGTCTCAAACTCAATTTGGGGTCCCACCACACTATGGTTATCAACAACCTCAAGGGCAACCTTTGTTTGCTCCTTACCAGAATTATCAACAACCATATGCTACTTCTGCAGCATCGTTTGGTAATCCATACGCTGGGGGACAAAACACAAATCCCTACGGCCAGCACACCATGGGACCAAATGCGTCAAGGAAAAGCCCATGGGGGCAACCACCGCCTGGTTGGAACTCGGGTGCTCCATCCTACCAGCAGCCCCAGATGTCTTTTAATCCTCAGTTACCATTCTTAGCGACTTTAGAATTACCGGATGTGTCCAAACTGACTAATGATCCTATTCTTCATAATCCTTATTGGCCTCCGGTTCCCACCAAAATTCCTGGTGAGTGTCCCAAATTCGATGGTAAAGCTAATGAAGATCCACAAGCTCATGTCATGACCTATCATCTATGGTTTTCATCCAATTCATGGCTTGATGATTCGATTCGGCTTCACCTTTTTCAAAGGACTCTCACTGGCTCTGCCGCTAAGTGGTATATTGAGCTTAATCGCGGATCTTTTCAGGATTTCAATTCGTTGGCTATGGCATTCCTTACTCATTTTCAGTTGCCTATTCGTTATGAAATGGGCACACACCTCCTTACGTCCTTAAGACAAACAACTGCTACGCACGTCTCTGATCACATCCATGAATGGAGACGGCATAGACGTATGATTAAATTTTGGATTCCCGACCAGCTTCTTACGGATTGGTTCACGACTTCATTCGTCCCTCCAATAGCTCGGGACATTGCTATGGGAGCATGTGTTACTGAAGAGCAAGCTATCGCGCGTGCTCAA
This sequence comes from Pinus taeda, assembly GCA_000404065.3. Classification (NCBI taxonomy): domain Eukaryota; kingdom Viridiplantae; phylum Streptophyta; class Pinopsida; order Pinales; family Pinaceae; genus Pinus; species Pinus taeda. The sequence goes on along the minus strand of APFE031734280.1, from coordinate 92,147 downwards.
TACCTCGACTTAGTTTATTCTCAGTCAGGTACATTATATGATTATTTGCCTGATGCCCCTAGAATAGGAACATCCAAAGCCCCGCCAACCCCTACTGTTGACGGCATTATTGGGTCTGTTAGTTCCTCCTCTAAGAAAAATTTCGCGAATCCTGGGAAGCAGAAATCAAATGCTCCAAATGAAAACACTTCTCAGGTTATATCTACCTCTAAACCTACTTCCGAGGTTAATGCCGTTCAGTCCACCAAGACAGACAAAACCTCGAAAGCGAAAAAGAAAGAGAAAGGGAAAAACAAGCCAGAACAACCTAAACAGGAACAACCTAAACCTCAATCTGAGGAGAGTGCCAAACGCAAACCCAAGTATCCTTGTCTTATCTGTGATGAGGATCACTATACCAAGGACTGCCCTCGGCGGTCTGAAGTTAGTCGTTTGTTGAAAGGCGCTCCCGGGGTCCCTACGGTACTTAAAGAACCCTTTCCTTCATAGCAAACTCAAATGGTCGCTGACCCCTCTCAACCTCCCTCTTCTTTCGGTTCCCAAGTGTTCATGGCGGGAACTATACCTATTAATATCAGTACTCGAACAAAAGATTATCCATCTGCCGGGAAGGAGCCAGAGGTTCCCCCCAGTGCTCCTCCATTCAGTTCAAGCCCTCTCCACATCGAGAGACCTAGTACTGAAACGCCTCTTCGACCCCCTCCAAAAGGAGTACTCCGGAAATCTTCTTACAACCCAAACGCCCGTGCTGCTCAGCACTACAATATCGTTGAGGATTTAGCCCAGACTCCATCAGCTATGTCCACTTTAGAAGTTCTCCAGAGCTGCCCCGCTCAGAGGAAGTCCTTTCTATCCGCTATCGGCGGCATAGACTCGGCTGACTCGGATTTAATTACGTTTGACTTAAACCGCCATACACAGAGACTGCCTCCCCAAATTGCATTCCTTATACAGGTCATTATTGATAAGAAAACTATCCATCGTACAGTCATTGATGAAGGTGCTTCAACTTGCATCATGTCTGTTGCCTGTTGGAAAGCTGTTGGTTCTCCGACATTGAGTCAGTCTCCCACAACCTTGGAAGCTTTTGATGGAAGAGCATCCCGTCCTTATGGTATACTCCCACGTTTACCCATCTTTTTGGAAGGGAAAACGGTCGAGATGGAAGTTGAAGTCATTGATGCTACTCTAACCTACAACCTCCTTCTCAGACGCAGCTCGATTTATGCAATGCAAGTTGTTGCTTCATCTTACTTTCGTATCATTCGTTTCCCTCATCAAGGGAAGATTATTACGGTCGACCAGCTGTCATTCTTCACTTCCTCTTCGGAAGGAACTATCCCTTTTGTGGAGCATACCTCCAAATCAGTTGAGAGTCTAGGTCACGGGTTTTTCAAAGATCCCGCCCTTATGGGTGTTTTTCCAGCCCCGCCTCCGAATGTCGCTTCCGTCAATATGATTTCTACTTGTCTGGATCCATGGATCGTTCCTCCCACTGACCAAGTAGATGCTTGGGGCGACCAGATGCCGTTGAGTCCTGCCGAACTCAACTATGTCGAAATCGTAGCTGCATCGGCTCCTTCTTCTCAACTTGCTCTTTCAAGCAAGATTTTCCACACCTTCGCTCCATCCTTAGGGCTTTTAGATCAAACCTCTTCGGATCCTTTAAAAGAAATATTTTCTTCCGACGAAGCTATTATAGAGACCATGTCTCTTGAGGAACCTCCTTGGCATGATACCCACCATCGTTCCTCGTTGCTCTCTGTCCCTCAGGATGTGCCAACTCCTATTCAACGGTTTGCTCCTTGTTTCCCATTCCAGTTCCTTCAGTCACCTGTTCAAGTTTATCAAACCTCTTCTAAAGGTAATATGGCGAACATTACGCAAACCCAACCCATCGACATCTCTATCAAACCATGGATCGTCAAACACATTCATCTTGGAGTCACTTGTACTCTGGAGGAGATTCAACTTTATTCGAACCTTTTTCGTGAATTTCGTGATGTTTTTGCTTGGTCCTATGAAGAAATGCCCGGCATTGATCCTAGCATAGTGGTGCATGAAATCATCACGTACCCAGGTGCTAAGCCTGTTCGTCAACGTTTACGTCCGGTACACCCCCGAAAGGCTGCAGCGATCAAGGCCGAAGTAGAAAAGCTTCTTAAAGCTGGTTTTATTTATCCTATCCCACTCACAGATTGGGTTTCTAATATTGTACCTGTCACTAAAAAATAGGGAACTATCCGCGTTTGTGTTGATTATCGTGATATTAATCGGGCCTGTCCTAAAGATAATTTCCCCACACCATTCATTGATCAGATTATTGACGAGTGTGCGGGAAGCGAGATGTATTCTTTTATGGACGGTTTTTCTGGTTACAACCAGATCAATATTTCTCCCGCTGATCAACACAAGACTGCTTTCATCTGTCCATGGGGTACTTTTGCCTATAAGAAGCTCCCTTTCGGTCTCAAAAATGCCAACGCCACCTTCCAACGTGCAATGTCCTACGCTTTTCATGACATACGACACATTATACAGCCATACCTGGATGATCTTTCAGCTCATTCAGCCAAGCGTCAGGACCACCCTACTCACCTTCGCGAGATCTTTCTTCGCTGTCGACACTACCGAATCAGGCTTAATCCTCACAAGTGTGTCTTCTGCGTAGAATCGGGTCGACTTCTAGGATTTGTCGTCTCCCACGAGGGCATCCGACTGGATCCCCTCAAAATCGAAGCCATAGTGAATCTCCCTCCCCTTGCTACCTTACAACAATTGCAGAGCTTGCAAGGAAAAGCAAATTTTTTATGTCGTTTCGTTCCCAACTATGCTGAGGTGGCTAAAGGTTTTACACGATTACTTAAAAAGGATGTCCCTTTTCATTGGGATACTGTGGCTCAAGAATCTTTTGAGCGACTCAAGGGTCTCCTTGTTTCTGCTCCATTGCTTCGCCCTCCAAACTATCATCGTGACTACACCCTGTATTTAGCTGCCGCCGACACCACTATCGGCATGGTTCTTGTTCAAACTGATGACGATGACACTGAGCATGTTATTTATTATCTCAGTAGAAATCTCTTAGATATGGAAACTCGATATGCACATGTCAAGAAGTTGGCGTTAGCCGCCGTTTGCGCTGTCCAACGTTTCCGTCATTATATTCTGCTGCGCACTACTACAGTGATTTCCGATTGCAACCCCATGACGTATATCTTGTCACGCCAGTTGCTGGGGGGTAAGTACTCAAAGTGGATTGTCATCCTCCAAGAGTTTGACTTGGAGTTCACTACTGCCAAGTCCAAGAAATCACTCGTTTTTGCTAAGTTAATTTTCTCTTTGCCATCTTCTTCTTCGCCCTCTCATATCGAAGATCAAATTCCGGATGAGACTTTGTTTCTCATCAGCACCCTCGACCCCTGGTACGGTGACATACTTATATATTTGCAAACGTCCTCCTTTCACCCGGGCACTTCCAAAGATGCTCGGCGAAGGATTCGTCATCAATCTCAACCATATCGTATCATTGGGGATACCTTATATCGCCTCGGCGCCGACTCTGTTCTCCGCCGTTGTCTTACTCACGAGGAGGCTAAGAGAGTCTTGAATGACTGCCACTCAAGTGCCTGTGGTGGTCACATGTCCGGATATGCAACCGCCCAAAAAATCCTCCGTGCTGGCTACTTTTGGCCCTCTATCTTCAAGGATTGTATTCTTGCGGTCCGTTCCTGTCACGAGTGCCAAATATTCCAGCGGAAGATGCGAGCACCCCCCGCTCCTTTGCACCCTGTTGTTACCGTCGGTCCTTTTTCCAAATGGGGCACTGATTATGTCACCTGTAACCCTCGCTCTGCCGGTGGGCATGGGTTTATCATCGTTGTCGTCGATTATTTTACTAAATGGGCCGAGGCGATGCCTACACCGAATGAAGACGGTCACACAACGGCGCAATTTTTATTTAACCACGTTATTTCGCGATTCGGCGTCCCTCAAGCTATCGTCACTGATCACGGAAAGCATTTCCGGAATCATATGATGACAGAACTGACAACCCAGCTAGGCTTAAAGCACGATAGTTCTACTCCGTACTACCCTCAGTCCAATGGCCAAGTTGAAGCGATCAATAAGATTTTGGTTACAATGCTTCAGCATACGGTTGGCATGCACAAGTCTAACTGGCATTTGATGTTGTTCCCTGCTTTGTGGGCTTACCGAACTTCCGTGAAGGATGCCACTGGTTTCACTCCATTTCAACTAGTCTATGGGCTAGAGGCTACCCTTCCAATTGAGTGTGAAATCCCTTCATTAAAATTAGCCGTCGAGCTACTTCCCAACACTACCCCATTAGAAGAACGTCTCCTTTATCTGGAACGTTTAGATGAGACTCGACGCCTAGCTAATTTGGCCATCGAAACGCAGAAGAAACGAGTCAAATCTCGCTTTGACCAGACTGTACATCCACGTTCTTTTAATGAGGGAGACTTAGTTTTGCTATATGATTAGGCAAACGATAAACTAGGACCAGGAAAGCTCGAATCCATGTGGCTAGGCCCTTATATTGTCAAGAAAGTTTTGGAAAAAGGGGCCTACGAGCTAATTGATTATGAAGGGAACCCTCTCGCACAGCCCCGGAACGGGCTGTATTTGAAAAAGTACTATGCGTGATGCTAGTATGCTTCATTTTGTATATACATGTACTCTAGCAAGTGTGTTGTGTATGTGTGTTAGAATTTTATTAGACTTGATTGTCGCTTATTGTGTCTTTCACTTCTTGTGCAGATGTCTAATACGCCTTATATTGGTTTCGCTGATGGTGCCTGTCGCATTACTCGTAACTTGTCCTCTGCGGCATGGGTGATCTATGATCCTCATGGTGAGCTGATAGATCTTCAAGGTGTCTGTTTGGGTCGTACCACGAATAATGTCGCCGAATATTGTGCCGTAATCGAACTCTTTACTGAAGCAATTAATCTTGGCATTCGGGCATTGGTGGTAAACCTGGATTCTCAACTTGTCGTCCTCCAGCTCAATAGGCGTTATTCCGTCAGAGACCATCATATTCTAAGGTTGTATTTACGTGTAAGATTGTTAGAGAGAATTTTGAGTTTATTACATATCAACATATTCCACGACAATTAAACACATTATCTGATGCATTGGCTAATCATGTATTAGATAGACATTTGCGAAATTTGTAAATAAAACATTATACAAGCAAGCACATGAAAACACAATAAGAAACCATAATCATATGTATATATATATATGTGTGAGTCAAAATGTTCGCGCCCCGCGAGTTACAAAAAATAATACATGTCCATACAGCTGTTGACAGCGTGCTCCTCAAAAAATATGCAAAGAGGAAACCTAGGCGTCTAATCACAGTGATGCTCATGATAGCATGTCACCGCTCGCACCAAACGTCTCAACGGACGATGGACACAAGTAGATACCCCCACCGTGTGCCTCTGATACGCTCTAGGCACGTCCGCCAATCTGCCGTAATCTGGAATACCTCGAGTAAGTACCTCAAGGTTCTGTACGAGATCATCCTCACCCTCTATCTGAGGGTCCGCTGTAGGTTGTGCTCTTCGCACATTGTGAGGCAAGTCAGCTGGTCGCTCTACACCAACATCTGTATACATATATAGACGTTGTAAGAGATAGGCATGTATTAACAAAAAAAAACTTAAATACATAAAAACATTAAAAAAACAAAGAGTTCTTACCCAGCTCCTCATCCCAGTCCTCTCCAGCAGGCAGAGGGAGATTGGGATCTCTAGTGAAATCCGTGCTCGCATAGGGCCAGTCCTCAACGACGATCATCTGGTGTCGGAGCCAGATAAAGAACTCGGGCTTCTAGGACATCTGTTGGCCCCCTCCTCCTCTAGGCATAAGTTCTGCCCATCGATGCAACCTCGGTTCCCGTAACACTGGGTCTGCCACTATTCCCCCGGGTACCCGGAAGATCAGCAGTCGCTCTAGAAAGAAAGTCACCACGATCGATCCATATCCAAACTGTTTGTTTCCATCTCGCTTACACTTGGTAAGCTGCCGTTTAATGTTGGTCGTCACCGCCGTGGCCCAATCAAACAATGTCGGATGGAGACACTCAGTGGCCAACAACAAATGATTTTTGCTGGCCTCATGGGGCGCCTGTACCCGACTGTCCGGGTAATGGTAAATAAAATGACTCGCAGTACCAGGTTGGGCACCGTGTTGATATCTACCTTCTTGCTGTTTGCTCCAATCTGTGCTCCAGGACACACTCGTGCCATCACTTCCCCTATCTTCTCCCCGGAAGGCCGACTACCTGTCAAGATAGGCCGTGCACCTTGCCGCGACAATCCAGTGATAAAATAGACATCAGAAACATCCAATTCCAATGTCTGGTCCTTCAGGCGAAATACTTGATCCTCTACATCCCAAGCATCTACTATGAAGCGTAGTAGCTCAGGTTGTGCACGTAGGTATGAAGTGTGGAAGAATTTCTTCAAACCACAGTCTCTTAGAGAATTCATACAGTCATCATCCTCCAATGCCAAGGCATCAACATCGTTATGCTCTCGTTCTTTCCATTCTAGAACCATTTTTTGGCAAAACCCTGCAACCAAAGATAAAATTTCAATTGTTAGATCCTTAATGAAACATAAATTGAAACAAATTTGCAAATTTAATGGTCCAATGTGGTGAAAAAAGAGATCGCGCGGTTGGCGTGACTGTTTCTAAAACAGTCGCGCCAATGGCGCGACCCCTTTAGGGAAAAATCGCCATTGGCGCGGTCCCGTGCAGGAAACCCGCGCCAATGGCGCAACCCTAAAATTTTGCAAATCCCCTTGCAGGGGGCTGAATTATGGATCAAAAACTTGAAAATTGGAATGAAAACAGAGCTAGGGATGAGGCCTCTTACCTGTTGCAGACGGCGGCTCGAATGGTCTCCTGGATCGATCGCAATCAGCAGTTGAAATTTGCACTAAAAACTCTCCAACAGTGAACTCACAAGGTAAAAAGTGAAAATTAAATTTATTTTTTACCATTTTACTATTTATAGCATCATTTTGACCTAAAAATACATTAGAAATGATATTTTTGAGTATTTTTGGGATATTTTCATGTCGAAGTGGGTTTTACGTTGTTTTTTGAATGATGACAGAGCTTGGTGCAACTCAACACAACCAACCGAGCTTCTTTTCAACTTTTTCAAGCTCAGTAAAACATGAGAAAATGTTACTTTACGGCCTGCTTTCAGCTCTTTTCCTAACCTTTTAAAGAGGAAAAGATTGCCGAGTTATCCCTCTTGGCTCGTTAAACATTACTAAGGGGCGGTCGTTTTACATTCTTTTATCGACCGTTAAAATATAAAAGATTACCGGGTTTTTGTCGTTTCAAACTCGTTAATGGTTACGAAACAACGTGGTTTTGATCCCTTTTCTACTTTTTCAGGTCGAAATCACTATTTATGAAAAATAATCCTCGGTCGTAATGATCGGGCGGTTCTTTCGGGCATTATTTTATACTTTTTCGGGCCCGAGAGACACAACTTTATGAAAAAGGACACCCCTGGAGTTTCCTTTTCTGTTGTCTTTTCAAACTCTCTAAACATGAAAAGACGCCGAGTTCTTCCTTTGTCAGACTCGTTAATACCTATGACATCGGATCTTGTCGAAATGACACATCACAAGCATATGCTATCCCCATCAAGCTTGTTAAAAATAATTGGGGTACTCGCTAGAAATGGTGGGGGAAAAAAATAAAATGTTGGGAACCATAATTATTGTCGTGTCGGCAGTATGTCGCTCTTGAACATGGCACTTCTCTGCTTTTGTGGGGATATCTCATCTCATTTTTCACTTGCCTCCGTGGGTTTGGGTAATCCTATTTGACCTCTCATCTGCTCATTGCCTCGTCATCATGACCTATGATCCATTGATGTCAAATACTGCCAATTCCCCTGTCGTGCCGCCGATATGTTCAAGAGAAGTTGACTTCTGAAAGAAACAACCTCTGTCTGATA
>APFE031734280.1:71442-82312 GCA_000404065.3 Pinus taeda | reverse complement strand
GGCTCATTCATTCACACGGCGTAGAATGTACCTATAGTACCTTGAGGACCATTGTCATTATTGGTGGTACCTCTCGCGTCTGTTAACAGCTTTCATCATTGGCTGGTAATCAGACGATGTTCATGCATGTTCGACTTCAGCTCACATGTTCACATGCTTGAACTTGTACTTCTGTTCGGGTCGAGGTGGAGCGCAAGACCCTGGATTGTGTCTGTTGTAATCCAGGTGTGATTTTTGATACATGACTCATTCATTGGATGGCTGCGACCATACCTGAGTCAATTCATTGATCCTAACCAGATGGCTGCGTCCATACCACGGATCTAGATAACATGTACTCTCTTATGGATGGCTGCGACCATGCCATATACATCATGTATTTGAACTATCAACTGTATCTCTCAATGCAGATTCTCGGCGGCAGCTATATATGTTCTTGTAAAGCATTTCACCCCTCTCTCTCTCGGGCCTCATGCTTAAGGGGGCATCTGTTACACAGTAATTTGTCACCGTTGGTCACCGTCCCTGTTACCCTTGTTTTCGTATATTGGAGGACATATTTATGGACCTGTGACCAGTGACATAACCTAAAAACACTTGCATTATGTTCCCCTGAGTATGTACTTCATGATCCCTGAAGACACCTTTTGCAAATTATCCCTAAAAAATGCCCTTGTTCCATTGGCACAGGTACACAGTGTCTTACCCGCGCCAATGACTCAGATCCTCAAAAGGGGGCGCACCCATTGGCGCTCTGTCCTAGAGCAACACCCGCGCCACCTAAATTTGGTAATGATTTTTGGCCAACGCACACCCATATGTTTTTTCCTCTCTTGTCATGCAGTTCTGTGAGGGAAAAATCCTCAGGATAGAGGTCGAAAGTCATTGTTTATCCATGACAACTATGTTGAGTAGATTTTCAAGGATAATGCCAATCCACAATGGGTGTCCTGGTACAATGTATCTTCCTCCCTTCTCCATCTATAAATGGTTGTCCTCATGCATTAAACAAGCTAGTTTTTTTGCTAGAGTCTTTATGAGTGATGAAGTAATGCTAGAGTGATAGTGAGAATTGTGAAGCATAGGGAGGTTATGCTACCAGAATTCTGAGAGAGGGAATGTCTTTTGCAAGGCGTATTTAGCTGCTCGCCCAGTCAGAGGATAGGTTCAATGTTAGAACCTTGGTTGTATCTTTCTTTGTTTTTACCCATTAATAGACGACTATCATTATGGTTCCACTCATGTGTCTTTATAATGATGATTGAGTTATATCTTTTCTGACTGATATATAGTTGCATATATTGGATTTTATGCTTGCATTTGTATCGTTCTTTGCATGTGCAGGTGTCCGTTCACGAGGATCGTGGGGATTGTGACCAGCCAGAGCGAAGGAACAGGAGCGACGATTCTTCTACAGATACTAGCGTTGGAATCCAGGTAGGCCATCATCATCGATTTTTGATTTGCAATTAGGAACCTGCGTGTTAGCGTTGTGTGATTGTTGCTAGACCCGTGTTGGGCTAGTGGGATCGCCTCTGTCCGCAGAGGGGATTTACCAGTTCAACACTCTTCTATGAAGAGGCCTTCATGGCTTAGGGGGACACTTGATGATGCTGAAGGACACATTGCACCCTGAGGAACCTTTCGTGAAAGTAAGAAGTCGGTCAGGTATCAGGGATACCTGACCATCAAGAGCATGATCATCCAAAATGAGCCTTCGTCATTCACAGATGTTGTCAAACATCAAGTATGGAAGGATGCTATGACTGAGGAATATGAGTCCATTATGAAAAACGATGTTTGGGATGTGCTCCCCAGACCCCAGGACAAAGCAGTTATCACTTCAAAATGGCTTTACAAGATAAAGCATGCAATTGATGGAAGTGCGGAAAAGTATAAGGCTTGTTTTGTCGCTCATGGCTTCTCCTAGAAGGAAGGTATAGACTATGAAGAGATATTTGCACCTGTTGCCCGATATACCACCATCTGCTCGATCATAGCCCTTGCTGCTTCGCAAGGATAGAACCTACATCAGATGGATGTCAAGACTGCGTTCTTACATGCTTTGATCAAAGAGGAGGTCTATGTGGAGCAACCCGAAGGATTTGAGATTTATGATCGAGAATCTCATGTGCACGGGTTGAAGAAGGCCCTCTATGGGCTAAAGCAAGCACCCCGAGCATGGTATTAGAGGATCGATAGCTACTTGATGAAGCTGGGATTCACTAGGAGTGAAGCCGACCCTAACCTTTACTTTAAGGTTATAGATGACAAGCCTCTCATACTAGTGTTATATGTTGATGACCTCTTTCTAACAGGTGCAGACCCTTTCATTCACGAATGTAAGAGGGAGTTGGCTTCTAAATTCAAGATGAAAGACCTAGGACTTATGCACTATTTCCTAGGATTGGAAGTCTGGCAGAATCCAGGGGAGATTTTCTGATCTCAAGGAAAATATGTGGTGAAGATATTGGAAAGATTCAACATGGTGGATTGCAAGCCTATAACCACCTCAATGGAGCTTGAATTCAAGAAGTTAAGCAGTAGTGTTGTCGGATTTTTTTTACGAAATGCTACCGAGTATTGTCAACTTGTTAGAGAACTAATGTTCTTGGTGAACTCTCGTGCAGATATATGATTTGCAATCAACACATTGAGTCAACATATGGTTGAGCCTCACCACTCACTTTGGATTGGTGCCAAGAATCTGTTGAGACATCTTCATGGCACAATCACTCATGGGTTGAGATACACTGCCAGAGATGTAAGACTACTTGGGTATACTGATGCTGATTAGGTAGGCAGTGTGGTGGACTAAAAGAGCACTTCCAAATGTTGTTTCTCTTTGGGATCCGCCTCAATATCCTAGATGAGTAGGAAGCATAAGTTAGTGGCTTTCAGCACTGCCAAGGCAGAGTACATTGTTGCTAGCATGGCCTCCTATGAGGCAGTCTGGTTGTGAAAGCTCTTCAGTGAGTTGTTTGGATTTACATTAGATACCATTGTGATTCTATGTGAAAACCAGAGCGGGATCCGTTTATCAAAGAATCCTGTATTTCATGATCGCTCCAAGCATATCGATATTAGGTACCACTATATTCGAGATATGGCGTAGTGAGGAGCAATAAGGCTCCAACATATCGGTATAGATGAATAGGTCACCGACATTTTGACAAAGTTGCTAGGAAAGGTCAAATTCCTGACTTTCCAAGATTGACTCGGTGGCGTTCAAAGACCCTCTTATGAGGGCCGAGTATGATGTATTGAGCTCTGGGAGCTCCAGGGGGGTGCGGGGTACTTCTTGGAGTGACATGTGACAACAGGGCGACTTACCATCCCCTGGTGGTGCACTATGTACAGGGTAAAGGTTCAACCTTCCCCTGTGACACCCCATGGCGACTGTGGAACAGGATGATTAGTTCTCCTATGGGCCAGGATGATTCATTCTTCATGGCGACTATGGAGCAGGATGATTAATTCTCCGTGGCATCCACTGGATAGGATGATTCATTCTCCTGTGGACAGGATGATTAGTTTCCTGTCGAGGCATCCTACCCATGCAGTCTGGGACTCATGGGAAGTATCTCTCATCTGATCAATGAGCAGGTAAATGAGGATAAGGACCATAGTAGTACTAATGATGGACGCATTACTGTATCTACCGTACTCCCTATGCTAGGATGACCTCCATTGATCTGGGATCAATGATACTGATATGGGATTAGTGGAAGTGGTTCACACTCTGAGACTAACTTCAGGTCAGTGGAGGATGGTATGATACATCCTTGATCATTTCTTATTCTTCATGGTTCGAGCAAAGCAGAGTAGAACAAAGCAGAGCAGAGCATAGTGGGGTCAAGTTGTATAGGACAATGCATTTGATGGATGGATAGCAGTGATGGTCTGACAGATTGCAGATGAAGTTCTCCCTAGTTGAGAGGGAGTGTTAAAATTGGAAACTAGGGCCAAACTCCATGTGGATCACCTTATTTATGGCTTCTGATATTTTTCCTAGAGTCCTCTCATCAAGAGGTGTAGGATTGATCTAAATATCATCTGATTCCGATAAGTATTTATGAAGATATGAATTTATTTTGATTATGGACAAATTGTCAAGGTTAGCCAGCAAACTTATGTAGGCTCAAAAGCCCAACATTCATGTCTATTCAACCTCAACGTTTGCATATAAATACAAGGATCATTCTCCTAATTTGGAAAATTCAATTCACTTATCTTCTCTCTCTCTCTCCTACGCATAAAAGGAGCCTCTCTCTCTCTCACATGTGTGGCTGAAAGGAAGACATCCTAGGGAAAAGAAGACACAGAAAGAAGGACACTAGGGCAGCAGGTCATCTCTTTTACCAGATTTGACCAGGTGTTGACCTTCCAAGAGTGTGGATTAGGTGTGGTTTCCTCTCCTAGGCAGGCCGCAATTTTTGGCACAAAAATCAAGGTGATCTGACCTCTGGTTTGATCGGTATTGACTACCCTAGTTTAGGGCTGCAGTTGACTTCAGAAATTTGCAAATTGCCAAAAATTTTGGGGCTGTTCAAGGGCTGTTTCTTCAGGTTGTTCAGGGACAAGTTGACCGAGAATTGACCAAGTATTTTAGAGGTTAATTTCAGCTAGTTTGACCAAGTTTGACTTTGTTGATCTAGGCTCTGCTGTTGTTGATATAAAATTACGGAATTCAGATTTTTTACTATTTCTCTCTACTGAAGTATTGAAGATAAAAGAAGATTTGATCAAAGGGTTTCCCCGCATTGGGGTTTCTCCCTGGCTAGCCACCACATCTTGTGTCTCATGTCTTGGCTTGTTTTCTATTGATCATTTAATGTTCTATCTGCACTTTACTTAATGTATATGTGATTGCTAATCTGTGGCTAATAAGAAGAAAAATAAGTACTGCTCTAAGCATAGAACATACCATAATTTAACATATGTTCACCTCGACAGGAAGGTGAAGCTTGGTAAATTTGGGATGGGATGGTTACAGAATGATATCAGATCTCCCAGGTTCAACACTTGGATTGGATGGCAGAATGTGTTTGCCATGCATGCATGTCAGTTGTATATGTGTTCGTTATGCATGTATTGTGATTTTCATTGTTGTAATTAGTGTCGTCATGTGGAGGTTGATGATGTCGATGTTGAGATGGCTAATATTTTGATTTTACTATAGATATGTTGTGCTAATCCGGAATGATCTTGCAGATGAGATTGCCTCCCATGAACTTCATAGAGGTATGTTGATTATGTTTATGTTTGGTTTATCTGACATGGTATGCTTTTAGGAATTAGTGGATCAAATATGAAAAGAAAAATGGTGGACTACAGTTCACGTGATTCTCCCCAAAGATTAGATGAGCAATATGATGAGGAGTACTCCCTTGACATAACAGATACATTGAGAATTTTGAAAGTAGAGATCAAGAGTTGTAAGGCGGATAATGATAGAATAATTAAGTCACAAGAATGACTTTCTAGGGCACAAGAGAAGCAACCAAATGTTAATGTAGCAATCCTTCGGAGTCTATCAAATTTGCAGATACATGGACCGCTTAGCATCAGTCATGGATAAGAGGAAATGACTAATGTGGCATATGGAGACAGGTCTCAAACAAGTTACAAGTTTGACAGGGGTGATACAGTTAGAGCTTGTAGGTTCTTGGATACACTTGACATGAGGGGTAATGTGATATGAATGGAAAGTGGCATCCACCCATGGCATTCATCCACCCATGGAATTTACCCATGGTATTGTAAGTGGCATCCACCCATGGTATTGTATGTGGAATCCATCCATTGTATTTCCATGGAATTTACCCATGGTATTGTAAGTGGCATCAACCCATGGTATTCATTCACCCATGGTATTTACCCACCCATGGAATTTACTTGTGGCATTGTAACTAAAAAATACTATAAGTAACAAGTCACATTTTGTAAAAGGACAGATTGTCCACCACATTGTATCTTTTACAATTATTCTCTATTTTAATAAAAAAAATCTTGGTGGTTTTGTTTACTGTGTTCTCATTTTTTTTTTTTTGGCATTTCAATTTTTTAGATCTTGGGGCCCTCCCCCCAAGATTTGGATCAGTGGTATTAAAGCAGGTTATGACTCCATGGGAATGACGGTTTGAAGCACAATGATGGATGAAACACAAAACAACAATCGTCAAAAAACTTCATGCAAGTTCCAGAGCCTCCATATAGCATTTTAGAAGGTGAAAAATGACTCATTTGAAAGGATTTTTTGTTAACTCAAATGGGGTTTTTATGGAATTTGATTTTGTTTCTTGTTTTGAGAGATATGCGCCATTGAAGTTACATATGTCTAGACCGTTGTGTGGTTGCATGTACCATGAGTTTCAAGAATCATTTTCTCACTTCATAGGTCATCAAAGTTCAAGTGTCTTATGTCAATTTAAATATCTCTTCAATACCTTAGATGGGTCTCTAACGAAATTTGGTTTCATCACTTGTAGTAGAAGTTATTGTTAAACACATACATGGCAACAATAGAATATTAAGATAAGCATGACAGTCTTTCTATTATTAACAAATGATATACATTTATAGTACATTCATATGACCTTTGGTTTTGTATTCCAAGGTCTCTTGGACTTCTTTAGAATATTCAGCTTCCACACTAACCCTTAGAGGATTAGGTGTCCAACATTCCCCCCATTAATCCGAAAGGTTATGTATGAGTCCAAGAAGAGAGTTGTAATACAAAACGTGCAAAAATGCATGGCAGCACTAGGCTAAATGTGCTCTTTGAAATGTTGGTATAAGGGAGGTGGTTTAAGGATGACCACCAACACTGGAATACTTAGTGCAGTTCTCAGAACTCTTCCAAGTTTGGCATGAAGCTCAGGTATTTTGCTAGAGGAAGTGCTCCTAATGTTTTGAAGAGGGAAACCTTCAACCATGAAAGGGAGGTCTCACCCTGCATAAAAGGGAGAACTTCAACCTGAAAAGGGAGGTCTCAACTTGTGATGGTTTAAGGATGACCAACAACTCTGGACTGCTTAATGCAATTCCTGGAACTCTTCCAAAACTGGAAAGAAGCTGAAGTCTTTTGCTAGAGGAAGTGTCCCCAATTCTTTGAAGAGGTATCTCCGACTGAAGGCATGCTCAGGGGCATATTTGTCTCTGGCTACAACTCTGAATCTAGTATGGCAGGTTGTGGCTCAGGCTCATTTGATGTGGCTTTGAATCTTGTAGATGACCATCACTTCCCCACGTCAGATACAAGGTGAGAAGATGAAGAAAACTCAACTGCAAGACTATTCAATACTTGAGAACAAATCCTGTTGTATGAGTGAAATATCTTCTTGGCTGTTGAAGCCCATTGCCAAGAAGAAATCCATCCAAGATGAAACTTTGTTCTTGCGGGAGGTTTGTTTCTGAAGCATCTATTTGAAGAATTACTGCTTTTATGACAGTGCTTACATGGATGAATATCAAAACAATGATCTTTCATGTGGCCAACTCGGTCACAGTGTTGGCATTTCACAATCCATTGTTGTTGCTGTGGAAGATGAGCAGAATCTGGAACAGGTGGAGGTGAATTATCATGAAGGAATCCAACACTCTGAAATTGAATGGGCTTTGGGTAATCTGGAATATGAAAGGAAACCTCCTTATCATATCCAAGACCTGTTATGTGCTTGTTGCTGACAAGCTCTTCCCAAGGTCTGATGATGGGCCTGGGAAGTGCAAACTGAACTTCTGCATCTGCATGTAACTCTGTTGCTTTATTGGGCACTGGATCTGAATCAACTATAACATTATTGTCTTGCTGTTTATGGGAGTCTGTTTCAATCTTTTGAACAGGAACAGGTTTAGAATGATGACTCCACTACTGTAATTCTTCTTGCTGTAGTTGAGATTCAAGTTGCAAAAAATAAATTTGTTCTTGTGCATATTGTAGACAAGTCTGAATTTCTGAGAGAGAGCCTTTGCTGATTTGGAAAGTGTCAGCAAAAGTAAATAGTATCAGAGTTTTCAAGAACTCCAATATTGCATTAATTCTGATCATTTTCATTGAACAAATCAGATAAGTCTCTCGAATTATATGGCTAAAATGGTTGCAACAATAACCAAAGATACCCTGTTGAACAAAATGCAGAAAGATAATTTTGCACAAAGGCCAAAATACACTCAAATTTGGCAATATAACCAACGATCGCTCTAAAAATTACCACAATTCTTGGTACAATCAAATATATTTAGTGCATCAAAACCAAGCCAAGTTCGTTGCAGCTTACATTTCATATCTTAGATTGCAATTTATAAGACCAATTTCAACAATTTAAATAGTTCTAAATTCAATGACTCTCGCCGACCATTCATTAATGGAGCAAGCTTCCCACATGCGCAAAAACATACGAAGCTTTCAAATACTGGTAGCCTTGTTGACAATATTCTTTGTTACAATCTTTGTTACAAAATCTCTCGCAGAGACCCACAACGGTCAAGATTTCAATTTTCAAGATAGAGGTACTCCTCCTTAGCTCAGTGGTGGCTTCCTACGCAAATGTTGGCGATGCCAATCCTATTCATAGGTCATGGGCATGAAGATATGTGGATTCAAACTCAATAGTTGCAAAACATTTTGTCATTACTATCCGCCATGATTATAATACCCATATCGAAAATGGCACTCGGATGCTTTGAATTTTCTGTACGTGGATTTTCCCCCAGAGGGTCCTGCTTATCTAACCAATCACTGCCGGTCCCTCGTTGACTTCTCCTTTTATCAAGCACTTCAATCAGTGCTGTTGATCTCACTTCTCTAGATCCAACAGATATCGCATCATCCGCTCACCAACTAACCTGGACGATCTCCACCATCGATGTGACCCATCCAATCGAACAGCTATTGTGCAATCTCACGTGAAATCTTGCAGGACCGATATCAGGTCAAGAGCACGCGAGAAAAGTGGTTTTTCCGTGCTACTTTTCGCTCGCTAAGGTTTATTGCGTGAATTTTAGGAATACCGTTTACAACCTTTAGGGCGTGCGAGATACCGCTTCCCATTTATCAATACCACCGACGTGCTTAATTCATACTTTTAATAAAGGCGCTTAAGGAAAGGTTCAATGCTCCTTCAGTCAAGTTTATGCGGAAACGTTTGATTTAAATATCCAAAGTTTGGACCTTTATAAACCTTTAAGCGGAACCTTATAAATCCTTCATAATCTTTGGTTAATTCTTATTATCCGTGCATATTAACCATACCATGGATTTTAGACTTTGGTTAAAACTCAACTTAAACCATAATACATTAATCCTACTTAATTCTATTATAATTCCCATATAATAGAAATATTTCATAAACCACAATTAAACCTTACCTTTCTTCCATTCCACAAACCTTTGCACATATATCGATGCTCTCCTTAACGCATTAAATCTTTGTTGTCAATCTCATTCCTCAATCCGACGGTTATCGCGCAATAACTCGCACCAACTAGCTTGGCCAACCTCCACCATTTATTTCTCCTACCTCAATCCAACAATGATCGTGTAATCTCACATGAAATCTTGCACGATGCATAACAAGTTGAGAGCGTGTGAGAAAAGTCGTTTTCCTGTGCTACGTGTCAACCCCTCAGGTTAATCGTGTGAATTTGCAAAACACCATTTACAGCTTTTAGGGCGCACAAGATACTACTTACTGCTTATGAAGACCACTCCATTGTTCTGCACGTTTTCCACCCTTCTGTCGAAACGTGCCTTGATGTGATCCTTCCATTTCTCCGTTGCTCCACTTCCATTAACCCTGTCCATTGATCCGACTGATCCAACAGTTACTGTGTACTGTTGGCAGATTCGCTGGAAGGATTTCCAACCTCCAGCAAAGTATTGATTCTGCCTGTTCAGCTTCTTGGCCCGCTTAAGGGTTTCGGTCTTGGCTTCGAGCTTCTTGGGAAGTCACCTATGGACAGGAAAGTCGCAGTCCATAGATCCTCTAATGTGGCAGCAGGGGCAATGTTCATATAATTGGACGGTGTATATACTAATATGATTCAAGGCAACCACAGTCATTGTGTATAGTCGTGGTGTACATGTCAACACAATTTCACTGACCCAAAGGAGGTATTATGGTGTGGAGTCAGGAGTATTAACATGGAAGGTGAGGCATTGTTGAAGATGGATAAACCATAATGATGCCCTAAACATGAAGATTGATGTATAATCCTATGCGACACGCTAGCGTTGCTACATGACCTTATCTTATAATCCTTAAAGATTGATGTATAATCCTATGTGACACCCTAGCCTTCCTAAATAACCTTATCTTATAATCCTTAATATCCTAAAGCAAAATTTAACCTTGGCTCTAACCTTAACCTTTACCCTTAACCCTAGCTATATGATCATGAAACCCTATACCTAAATACATTGCCAACCCTTAGCTCTAAATATATATGCATATAACAACTATATAAATATACATTAATATATATATTTAAATAAATTAAATAATTATATTATTATATAGCATACATTCAAATTAATATCAAAGGTTAATATATAATAAATAAAAAAGTATCTTGATGCTAGGCATAAAGACCTTGAAATATTGTTTGGAGAATAATTTTGGCAAAATCACATAAAAAATCATTTGTCGACGTGTTTCGAACCAACCAGTGTGGTTCATTGTCAGGACAAGTTGAAGATCCAATCTGAGCGATGAGTTAAATAGGGACAGCAGGCCATTCCAACAGCTAAATTTGACTGAATAACGGTTAGCCGAACCTCTAACAGCTAGGTTTGACCAGGCCCCAGGGGAAGTGACCTAAATTTTGTTTAATTATTTTATTTATCTATTTATTTATTATTATTATTATA
>APFE031734280.1:29893-58499 GCA_000404065.3 Pinus taeda | reverse complement strand
ACTGGATCCATGAACATCAAACAATCATCAAGAATCAACCAATCTCCTTTTCACAAATTAGATCTGAATCAAGTAGATATTCTTCTTACAACTGTACCCAAAACACAGTACCAGAAACCATACACCAGAAAATAGAACCCAAAACACAGCAGCAATAGTCAGAAGCAGCTAGATCACAACTTAGATTATATATGCTATTTCAACAACCTGAAACTAGCGTGCATACGCTTCTGCGTATGGAACAACCTGCGTATACGCTCCTTTACTTCACCGAAACTGCGTGTATATGCGTCTTCGCCTTACTGAACCTGCGTACAGATCTTATGAAGGATAATTCACTCTTTCAACTATTCAATCATTAATTAACCCAGATTACCAGATAGATCAAGCAAGCGTCATATCTAGCATATCAAAATCATACAAAGATACTATCATTTAAGCTTAAAGATTATGACCCATGAATAGAACTTATCCTCCTTTTGCGCTAATGTTCCTTCTTCATTTAGATCCAGATCTGCACCATTACCAATATACCAGCTCTAGCACTTTATCAGATGTTCAATAATAATTCGGATTCTACTTTGCCACATGATCTCCTTCCACTTTTATAGTTTTAGGCCTTCCTCAATACCATGGTCCAAAACCATAACATTTCAATACCATGAGCCCAAAACTAGGGATCAACACATCTGCCGAGACGCCTTGGTCCAAAACATAGGTTCAAATTCCAAGGAATAACTACCATGGACCAAAAATATGATCCCCAACATATACGCGCTTTTGTAATGTATAACCCGCGTGTATACGCACATTTTTCTAGATGAACCTGCGTATATGACTTTTTCTTCTTTCTGAGTGCCTAAACTGAGATCTGTTACCAAAGAGAGTTTCCATCAAGGACAACACCTATGCCATAGCTCCAAACATGTGCCATAATGCCAACAGGTGCCTCAAATCTGTGAGAAGCTTGGCTTGTGATTTGTTCATGATGCTTCAGACTTGAACTTGTGAAGGAGATCTTTGGAGAAGTCATTGAAGATCTTTAAGTAGCCTCATTGAAGAAACTTATTGAAGAATCTTTGAAGTTTGAAGGGTATATTTATTGTGGATAGACGTTGGCATGCAAGAAAACTAGAGCATTGAATAACCTTGTGAAGCAGTGTAGTGAAGAGACTTTGAAGTCATCTTGGAGCACCTATTAGAGTTTGTGAAGCTATCTTGTTGTGAGAATTGTTGAAAAACTCTAGAAGATACTTGTTTAACTTGAAGGAATTTTGGAAGACATTGATGCATGATTGAATTCATCATGGGGTGACTTGAAGAAATTGGTTGGGTACCATGAAGAACAACATAGACACTTTCATGTGAAGATCAAGGTTGTCATTGACGACGTGACGTGGAAACTAAGTGAAGGAATAACTAAAGATTGGTAGGGCTCGTTGAAGAAGACATTAGGAGCTGTGAAGTAAAATACATATTGAAGAATTGAATTTGAGGATTGGTGCCCTAGGGGTTGGAGCCTCTAAACACAAGTTTGGTGCCTTGAGAAGATAAGGTCAGTGCCCTAGAGGTCAGAGCCTCACAAAAGACCAATTTGGTGCTTGGAAATAGGTTGGAGCTTGGGAGATATAAGATTGGTGTCTTCATCAAGGGTTGGGGCCCTATATATAGTGTAATTGATTCATTGCAAAGATTATATTAATAAAAATTTGTATTCTTATTGTTCTTGTGTTCTAAATATAAGTGATCTAACTAGTAAAAGTAACAATTGAAAACAAATATTGATTCACCCCCCTCTTAGTATTTCCAACAATTGGTATCAGAGCCAGTACCTTCACTCAAAGCTTAACAACTTGAAGGTTGATCATTAGAACACAAATGATGAAGCCAAGGAAGAAATTCTCCAATCCTTCTAAAGATGTGTCTCCCTCAACCACCGAAATTGAAGTCAATCAATTTGTGAAGGCTCCATTGTTCAATGGAAACTTTGATATATGGGAGGCAAGAATGAGGAATTTCTTAAAGACTCAAGGCATTGAAGTTTGGAAATCGGTGATTACTGATAGCATGATGGATGGGGAATCCATAGAACATAATACAAAAGAAATGAAAGAAATCTTGAATGGGCTACCAGATTCTATGAAGTCCAATTTTGAAAAATGTTTGTCAGCAAAAGGCATATGGGATAAACTTCATGATCTTCACTCAAAAGAATTGTTGACAATGATATCTAGTCAAGAAAATGATGGAAAACAAGAAGGAAATCCAAAACCCATCAAGGAAGCTGAAAATAAGAATGATAAAATCAAGGCTAAAGAAGACCTCAAAGATGAAGAGAATGAAAAAGATTTTGAAGAAGATCTCCTCACTAAACTTATTACTACCATGGAATAAATTAACAATTTGAAAAAGGAAAATGAGGAACTTAAGAAGAAAGCGCAAGTTGGTGACCAGGACAAAACAAGGAAGGAAGTTGACCTTGTCAAGATTAAAGTACAAGAAAGATAAGAAGAACTCGCCAGGATCAAGGAGGAATTTCATCAAAACAAGAGAAAGCATCATGAAGATGTTGTATCTCTGAGATGATAATGGTCGGCTATCATGCCAGGGAATCTAAGATGTTTGTTTTGAGGGTTTTCTTTTAATTTGGAAGACAAACGTATGAAACAGATTTAAAACATTGATGCCTAACCTTTTGAATATTATTAATATTTAAACAGATGGTTGCTATTAAAATTCACACAATGGTATAGCTTGCATGGTGGTGAAACTGAAGTTGCATTAGTACCCACCTTTGTAAGCTTTCGAACATAATCTTCAATGGGCATAACTTTTTCGTTTATCACAAGCATAGAGGGCAAACCCTTGCTGGTCAAGGGTTCTAACCTACTAAAAAATATTTTAACTATAGTATTCACACTCCTACACTTTTCTTCCAACTGAAGGATGAGGTTTTTCTTGGTAATGATCTTCTTTACTTCCAGTATAGTTGTTTTCTTACCATTGATACCCAATTCTTCAAGCTCATAGCTATCTTTAGAATTGAGGAACTTGATTATTTCAGAAGCAATTTCAGGCATGTCCTCAAGCGCTTTAGAAATAATTTCAACATCTTCCTGAGCTTTCTCCAACAGGTCTTTTTGATCAAAGATTATCTTGATATAGGGTCAGATATCTTTGACTGATTTTGTTATGAAACCAACTCACAAAAAGATAGAAAATATAGATGAACGCCTTAGAAATAAGCCTCTTCGAGGGGGAAACCTCCTTTACATTACACAAATGAACAATTCTTGGATGATACAAATGACAAGACCTCCTTTCTATATATAGGAGTCTAAGGGGTCATAATATAATCAGACCCGACATAACAATAATAATGTAAGGGCATAATAATAACAATAGTGGGCTTCTATGGGGCACAATAATAACAATATGGGGACTACACGGGTACAACAATATAAGGGGGTTGTACTAATTCAATAAGGGGTTACACTAGTAGTCTCCAATCCTACTAAAGATGTGTCTCCCTCAACCACTGAAATTGAAGTCAATCAATTTGTGAAGGCTCCATTGTTCAATGGAAACTTTGATATTTGGGAGGCAAGAATGAGGAATTTATTAAAGACTCAAGGCATTGAAGTCTGGAAATCAGTGATTATTGATAGCATGATGGATTGGGAATCCAAGTGACATGATATAAAAGCAATGAAAACAATCTTGAATGGGCTACCAGATTCTATGAAGGCCAATTTTGAAAAATGTTCATCAGCAAAAAGCATATGGGATAAACTTCATGATCTTCATTGAAAAGGATTGTTGACAATGATCTCTAGTCAAGAAAATGATGGAAAACAAGAAGTAAATCCAGAACCCATCAAGGAATCTGAAATTAATAATGATAACATCAAGGCTAAAGAAGACCTAGAAGATGAAGAGAATGAAAAATATTTTGAAGAAGATCTCATCACTGAACTTATGGCTACCATGGAAGATATTAAGAATTTGTGAAAGGAAAATGAGGAACTTCAGAAGAAAGCACAAGTTGGTGACCAGAACAAAACAAGGAAGGAAGTTGACCTTGTCAAGCTTCATGTACAAAAAAGAGATGAAGAGCTCTCCAAGCTCAAGGAGGAATTTCATCTAAACAAGAGAAAGCATCATGAAGAAATGATATCCATGACAAATAAATTGGATAAGGCAAAGAAACAGGAAGATACATTGTTAAGCCACCTTGAATAAAGGCACAAAAGCTTGAACAAACTTGAAGCAGAGATTGGTCAATACAAGGAAGAGGTGTCCTCTCTTAAATATCAACTAGAAATAGCAAGGAAACAATCATAAGGAGCTGATAAGGTGATGGAACCTTTGACATTCATAGAGGGAAAAGTTGATGAAGCAGAAAAGGAGAGAAACACCATGATATGCCAACTAGAAGAAAAGGATGATGACATCACCAAGTTAAGATCAGAAATCAGTTCTCTTAAGACCCAATCATGTGAAGCAACCAAGATGAAGGAAGAAATGGAGATCATTCTATCAAAGAGGGATGAAGAATGCAATAAAATGAAGGAAGAAATTGTCTTTCAAAAAAAGGAAGTTGATATGTCGAATAACAACTTGAAAAGTTATCAAACCCTAGATGACATCCTAAGTCATCAAAGGTCTCCCCTTGATAAGTCAGGTCTCTGTTATACATGTCAATCCTTAAGAAAGAATGATTCAAATCATAATCCTTCAAACTACAAGGATGTGAGGAAGCCAGGAAGAAATGTTGATGCTCCCAGTTCCAGCAAAGGAAAGGAGAAAGATAACGATGGAAGAAATATTATTCCAAGGAGACTTGCAGATGGTGCCAAGAATTCAAAAGGTAATGAATATCATCAAAGAATCCAAAGGAAAAAATACTTCAGAAGTACATCAAATAAATCTTCATCTACCAGGTATCGAAGTATATTTCTTGGTTATTGCTATTCTTGTACCAACTTTCTGCACATGGCAAAATATTGTAGGGCATATCAGAAAGACAAATATAATGGTTCAAGTCAATTGCCTAGAAGCAATTTTCCAAGTAGAAGTCATGATTTCTTATTCATGAAAAAGATGGAGTGCTTCAATTGCCATAACATTGGACATATGGCACGTGACTGTGACTTGACTTGGGTCCCTCAACAAGCTAAAACTATGTCAACCAAGCCAGAGAAGAAAGTTATACAAGTATGGAGAAGGAAGCAAATTAAATCTAGAAGTCTCTTGAACTCTCCAGCCAACAACACATGTTGAATTGATGATGTCATCTTCGATATTCCAAATATTTGATGGGGAGACTCTGCCAAAAAGAAGACCATGCATACAGTTAGGGGGAGCTTATGATGATTAAGAACTTTTGCAAAAGTTATTTATGAATGGGCCCTATGAAATCCTTGATGAGCCACTTGGACATTATTTCTTTGATAGATCATTTCTCAGGAACACTTCATTGAAGAACATGATCTCTTATCTATCCAATTTACTATTGTTGAAGATGTCTTCCACTTGATCACTAAGCAAGTAATCTTTCGTGAGCTAGAGGAGGTTGTGTAGATAGGGGGAGTTGGTTCATCACATAAAGGAATGTAAGTACATCTATCATGAACCACATTGCCAGAAGGAAGAGCACCATGACAGGGGGAGTAACATACCCATGAAGAACTACTATTGATGAAGGAAAGAAGCAGCTTCATAGAGGTAGTACTTGGGCATCCCGTTTTCCATTGATGTCAAAGGGTGAGAGAATGTTGGAAGGCAAGAATATTGCCATCAATGACAAAGGGGGAGATTGTTATTCAAGGTTATCATTGATGTCAATATTGCATTGTTAAAGATGGATAAACCTTAATGAAGCCATAAACATGAAGATTGATATATAATCCTATGTGACACCCTAGCCTTGCTAAATGACCTTATCTTATAATCCTTGAAGATAGATGTATAATACTGTACGACACCCTAGCCTTGCTAAATAACCTTATCTTATAGCCCTTAATATCTTAAAGAAAAATTTAACCTTGGCTCTGACCCTAACCTTTACCCTTTACTCTAACTATATGATCCTGAAACCCTAAACCTAAATACATTGCCAACCCTTAGCTCTAAATACATATGCATATAACAACTATATAAATATACATTAATATATGCTCAAAATAAGTTAAATAAGTATATTAAAAATAAAACATACATTTGAATTAAGTACCATACGTTAATATATAATAAATAAAAAAGTCTGTTGATGTTAGGTGTAAAGACCTTGAAATATATTATATGTTGGATGTTGCATTACATTGAACATCGACTTCACCAAAACAATTGTCAGCGTTTCTGGTCGGTTTGTCCTCCAAACATGTCCACTCATATGCACATGATCAGCTATAAATAAGCCATCAAACTTCGGCTAAATGCATGAAAATGAGTTCCAGAGAATAATAAAAAACCATGGATCATACAAGTCTCGGTCAACACAGAATTTTGGAATGAGTAGGGTTCACATCTCATGAACTGAAAAATGGATCTGCAAGATATATCAAATACCTTTATCGCTGAAAAGAGCAGGACATGGACTATTATCCTCGGTTCAGACCAGGAAAATAAATTGCAGAGTGGAGGAGGAACGATTTGAGGAAACTCGAACTTGCAGAAAGCATATTTTCCAGAAGTTTGTTTTTCAACCTGTGATCGAAATTTTGTGGCTCGGACCTGTGCAAACTTACTGAAGCTCGGACCTACAGTAATCAAAAAGTAGAACTGGTGCAGACTTCTGTATACGTTCAAACTTTTTATATGAA
Organism: Pinus taeda; assembly: GCA_000404065.3. Taxonomy (NCBI): domain Eukaryota; kingdom Viridiplantae; phylum Streptophyta; class Pinopsida; order Pinales; family Pinaceae; genus Pinus; species Pinus taeda. Next base: position 51,675 of record APFE031734280.1, on the reverse strand, counting down.
TCCACCTCGGACCTGTTGTGATTTGCTCGGTGCATATACACAACTTGTGCGGTCTTACTGCAATACTTTCGGACATGTGCTATCTTTTATCTTCAGACCTTTTGACTCCGATGGGATAGCTGACTCAAATTAAAGGACAATCAAGGCAGTTGTTGAAGATCGTTGCTGATTACTCTTACACCTATAGGCATCATACATTGACACCTAGAAGCAGCATATCTTGAGACGACAAGCACAAAAAATACACTTCGGGTAGAGGTATAGACAAAGGCTCAGACAGTTGGAAAGAGATATCAATAAGACCTCAAGTTAAGGTGAAAACAATGGCTTGAATAGAGGATGACACAGTGGCTCGGAATATGTTAAAGTAACTTCAAGTATTACTATATTCTTTGGATAGTGAATATGGCATCGTTGGAATCTCCTCCTGGATAACAGTCGTGATGGAAGCCTAGTAGTGCCTCAAATATGTGAGAAGCTTGCCTTGTGATTTGTTCAGGATGCTTCAGACTTGAACTTGTGAAGGAGATATCTGGAGCAGTGATTGAAGATCTTTAAGTAGCCTCATTGAAGAACCTTATTGAAGACTCTTTGAAGTTGGAAGGATATATTTATTGTGGATAGAGGTTGGCATGCAAGACAACTAGAGCATTGAATAACTTTGTGAAGCACTGTAGTGAAGAGACTTTGAAGTCATCTTGGAGGACCTATTAGAGTTTGTGAAGTTATCTTGTTGGGAGCATTGTTGAAAAATGCTAGAATACACTTGTTGAACTTGAAGGCATTTTGGAAGACATTGATGCATGATTGAATTCATAATGGGGTGAATTGAAGAAATTGCTTGGGTACAATGAAGAACATTGGAGACACTTTCATGTGAAGATCAAAGTTGTCATTGATGACGTGATGTGGAAACTAAGTGAAGGGATAGCTGAAGATTGGCAGGGCTCATTGAAGAAGACATTGGGAGTCATGAAGTAAAACCAAATACATATTGACGAAGTGAAGTTGAGGGTTGGTGCCCTAGGGGTTGGAGCCTCTAAACGCAAGGTCAGTGCCTTGAGAAGATAGGGTCGGTGCCCTAGAGGTTAGAGCCTTACAAAAGACCAAGTTAGTGCTTGGCAACAGGTTGGAGCCTGGGAGATTGAAGATTAAGGGTTGGAACCCTATATACATTGTACTTAATTCATTGTAAAGATTATATTAATAAAAGCATTTATTCCTATTGTTCATTTTGTGTTCTAAATATAAGTGATCTAACTGGTAAAAGTAACAATTGAAAAGAAATATTGATTCACCCCCTTTTCAGTATTTCCAACAGGGGGCCTCACCCCAAGATTCAGATCATAATGACCATGGGTTTTATTCTAGTTCTGGTTCAAAGAAACAATATTGTCATCACGGTCACCATTTGTATAGGAGTGAGAAGCGGTACTTTCCAGATGAGTTTGAGAAAGAAACGACTCTTACATTTGATGGAGAAAGGAAGAAGTCACAGGATGCAGACATGTATTTGCTTGGGATGAATAAATTCTTAATATTGTGTGATTACTCGAAGAATATAAAAGTCATGATAACTACTTTTAGTCTTAAAGGAAAACCATATATTTGGTGCGAAGATGTGAAGAATGTCAAAGGAATTTGAGAAGAGGAGTTGACTTGGAGTGAGTTTGAGAGACTTTTCAAGAAGAAATATCTATTTGTAAGATACTATGATGCTAGAGAAAAGGAGTTTTATGAGCTAAACATAGGATCTATGATCGATGAGGAGTATACTAGCAAATTCTTAAAGTTGTTGAGGTATGCGCCTTACCTTAAGGAGGAGAAAGCAAAGATTCAGAGATTCATCAGTGGTTTTTCAGTATCATTCAAATACATAATTGAGTTTGATGAGCCTAGTTTGCTGGAAGAAGCCATTAGAAAGTTGAAACACTATTATGAGCAATTGAAGTGTAATACTAAGTCTAAGTAGGATTCGAAGGGTAATGAGAATAATAAATGAAAGTGGTTTAAGAAGAGATGAATATCGCAGGATACAGATGGAAAGGAGAATGCAGCACTACACAAGAAGGCCAATGTATCTGACAAAGGATAGGTATTTCAGTCTGAGGAGCAGAATAAGGGTGGTGGCAGGAAGCCTTTCTAGTGTTGGACTTGTGGCAAGGATCATCACATGAGAGATTGTCCACAGGATCATGGTGGCAGACCACAAACCTACAATGCTCAGGAGGCACAGACAGTTGGGGACGCTGGACAAAGTATCCATTAGATTTATACAACGTTGAATAATAGGTAGGATGATCATCAAGCATCTATTATCGAGATGGAAGGTAAGCTTTGTAATCAAGTTGTTTCTATTCTGATTGAATTTAGATCTCACTATAGCTATATCAATCCTGACCTAGTCGATAAATGTAGTTGGAATAGAGAAGTGCATGCAGAGTCTTGGTTAGTGCAGGTGGCTACATGTACCAAGAAAAGAGTTCATCATTGGGTAAGAGCACATGCATTTGATTTGAATGGTATGTCTACATTCGTGCATATCAATGTACTTCCATTGGGATCATACAATATGTTATTGGGTATGGATTGGTTGTATATTCACAAGACTAAGGTGGATTTTTATGAAAATGATATTGAGTTCTTGGATGATGACAGAGAGAAGATAATCTTATTGGGTAAGAAGAATCCTACATCAGTGAGGATGGTCAGAACTATGCAGACAAAGCGCAGTAGCAGGAAATGATGTGTATTGTTTGCAGTTTATATTTCCAGTGATAAAGGTAAGGATGTTGAGGATGCAAAATTCTTGAAGAGGTACCCAATTTTGCAGTAGTTTCAAGATGTATTCCTAATAGAGATATCAGATTTACCATCTCACATAAAAGTGTACTTTTCTATTGAGTTAATTCCAGGAAAAGCACCGACATCAAAGGCACGGTACACGGTGAGTTCTCCAAAATTAGTGGAACTGAAGTTGCAGTTGAAGGAAATGATTGACAAGGGATACATTAGTCAAAATGTGTCGCCTTGGGGTGCACTACTATTGTTTGTGAAGAAGAAGGGTGGTACTCTTAGGTTGTGTATTGATTACATGTAGTCGAACAAGGTGAAGATTAAGAATACATATTCATTGTCGAGCATGTTGATTTTTGTGTAGCTTGGGAGTTACTCCAAGCCCTGGTGTTTGAGGTTTGGAGGTCAAAGTGCCACAAATGGGCTTTTGAGCTTGAGGTCCAAGCTTGGGGGTTTTGCACCCATAGATGTTTGGGCCAAAACCATGATGAGTCTTATAAATGTGATGGATGAGGATGATATCTCTCGGTGAGATGATTCTAACGCAATGAGAATCATCCGATTTCAAGTTGTCATTGAGGAATTATGAATTCTTGAAGTCAAAGTGTGCGTTTGCAAAAGAAGTGTTAAGGTTGGATTAATGTTATTTAGTCTTGTGAAGCCCTAGATTGTCATTGGAAGGAGCCCCTCATTTATGTATAAAAAGAGGGTGAAGGTAATTTTAATTATCATCCAAGAGAACAATACATACTTTGAAATTTTGATGGAGAAAAGAAGGTCTAGCTGTAGCAAGAAGAGAACCAAAGGGACAACGTGAGGAGGTCTAGAAGGCAGAGTGATATTCTTTGTTTGTTGTATGCGACAACGTGGTGAGAAAGGGTTGCTTTAAGGTGTGAATTGGGTTGTTCTTGGGTGCTTTTGTTGGCAGAGAAGGTCGCATATTTGGAGGACAAAAAAAGTTGTTTTGAGGGCAGTTTGTGGAGGTTTGGAGGGATGCTGAAGGCTACAACAACTGTTGTGATAGGCCATACTTTGGTACTGGGTTTGGGTTATACAAGGAACAAAGGGGCAACGTAAGTGTGGAGGGCCTCTCTCTTGGAGAACCACAACACTAGAAGGGCTTGTTTGCTGAGTTGCATGGAGGTTGAGGGAAGCGTGGTGTTCCCTAACCAATAGTACAACAGTGCAATGTGGTGACAAAAACGTTTGTGGAGGTGTATTGGGTCAAGATGTGATTAGTGTTTGGATCAGTTAAGGGTAGCCTGTGGAAGTCAAGGAAGAGGAGAAGATTTGATGATTAGATTCCCTACAATAGTGACAAGATTCCATAATGATTGAGCAACAAACTTGCAACAAAAGATTGTTGTGCATTGGGTCAAAGTGTTGACCATTGCTTGGATCAGTTTGTGGGATGCTTTTAGGAGGCCTTAGGAGTTGTTTGGAAGATCCCACGTGGATAGTTGGGAGGCGTATAAAGCAGCCAAGGTGACAGCAGGCACATTAGATCGGAGGTAAGAGGATAACAACAAGGTGTGTTGCAGATGCACCCGTGTATGACAGATTGATGGTGTCCTAGGCAAGGTCACATGGATGTGCCCATATTTGTGTAATATCTCCTTTATTTTAGAAGCAAAGGGAAAATTGGAGAAGTCTATGGGTAGCCATGTGTAAGGGTCTCCCAAGTGTGGGGATGCCCTAACTAGGTGCAGATGCTACAGTGTGGACTTGGTCTCTCATGGACTATTGGAGGGCAGTGTGAGAGAAGACCAAGTGTGGATGAGATTGAGCACTTATGGGTTGCTGAGGAGGCCCCCAAGATCTAAAAGATTGAAATGGATCTTGGGAGGAGAGACCCCCAAGATCTGAAAGATTGAAATGGATCTTGGGGGAAAGGCCCCCAAGATCTGAAAACTTGAATTGCCAGAAGAAAAAGAGGAGAATGCCCAATAAACAAAGCCACAAAGAAACTTTTTATTAAAACCCACTGAACTGGATTTAAATAGGAACACAACAAAATGCAGAGATAACCATATACACAAAGATGCAGCGGAAATAATAGTTCATTTCATTACTGTAAAATACTGAAATATGCTTACAAACCAGAAATGGAAATAAACCAGCTAGGGCGATGGTAGCTTATCTCTGAGAAGAGATGTGTGGCTACATGCCTCTGAACTGTAAAGGCTACATTGTGGCAGACAATCTGTCCTTTTACAAAATGTGACTTGTTACTTATAGTATTTTTTCGTTACAATACCACGGGTCAATTCCATGGGTGAATGAATACCATGGGTGGATTTTACAATACCATAGGCGAATGCCATTTACAATACCATGGGTAAATTCCATGGGTGAATGAATACCATGGGTGGATTTTACAATACCACAGGCGGATGCCATTTACAATACCATGGGTAAATTCCATGGGTTGATGAATAATATGGATGGATGAATACCATGAGTTGATGCCATTTTCCATTCGGATCACATACAAAGATAGATACAATGTTTGACAGTAGATCACAGGCGAATTTAATCTCTGAATATTTAGTTAAAAGTTTGGGTTTGGAAACATGGAATCATCCAAGACCTTACCCATTAGGATGGCTAATTACATTGATGAAGTGGAATTAGATGTGGTTCCAATAGACATACGTGGAGTTGTCTTAGGAAGTCCTTATCTTTATGATCGTGATGCGATATTTTTCAGGAGAGAGCATAAATATCACCTTAAGAAAGATGGGGTTGAATTTATTTTCAGGGCACATCAAAGTAAAAATCATTTGAATATTAATGATAATCAGATGAAGCGATTAATAAGTTCAAATAAAATACTTATATTCATGTGTGTAAAGGAACAACATAAATAATAGAATGTTTATTCAAGTTATGAGTTCCAGTTTAAAGATAGTTTGATTAAAGAGATATAAACTATTCCAGTTCTATGTGAAACCAAACATCTTACTCATAAGCAAGGAATACAACATGAATTATAGTTTGTGCCTAAAGCTCCTCTTCCTAATGTCGAAATGAATCAATTCTGTCCAAGTTTGGAAATTAGCAGTTACATGGATACAGGTTAGTATTGGGGAAAATCAGCGTTCAATTTCTCTTGTATTGGGTCACCATTTTATGTTTCGAATAGTTTGGAAACCTCTTTTCAAGTGGAGAGGAAACCTATTTGTTTTCATATAAAAGGCTTTTCTAAAGCAATGTCAAAGTGTATAAAGGAAACTTATGCATCAGGGGAAAGTGCTAATCAATGGAAACATCATTTAATGAATAAGGAAAAAGTGATTCAAACAAATCAACAGCTAATTCAATACTTTCAAAGACAAACTAAGTTGCAGCAAATTTCACTTTATAGTTTGATGGGTTTATGGTAGCATGGTCACTTAGCAATCAGGAAGCAGGAAAGTATGTCAAATCAAGTAGCTGGTTTGTTGTCAAAAATACCTTTGGTTGTCTTTGTCATTATGCAAAATAGATTGTTAATACATGTTGATGGTGTTGAACAATATCCTGTAGAGATTGTTTTCAAAGATGATTATGAATCACTAACTCATGGTTCTTCATGGAAAGAAATCAACTGCCATGTTCATAACAGGTTGCTTGCCCATCGTCGCAAGTTGTTCATATTGCAGATGGATGGAACAGGTCACTGACTCAAAAAGTGCCATGGTCAGCATCATCAAGGTCATCAATTGTAGGTGATTGATTGAATTTACTGGTACATCATCATGTCAAGGTGGAAAGTGGGGGAGTTCTACCCTCATCAACTATTTGTTTAGTCAAACTTTTTTGGTCCAAAATCTTTCAAATGGAGAGGATTGATCCAGGAGGATCTCGTCAAATCAATTACACAGGCTCATCGTCAATGATCAATGTCGTCGTCAGTGTTCCCTGTTGTCATTGGCATTCAGTTCAGTTTCGACAGTTTCGACCGTGTTGGTTATGGATTAGGTTGTTCAGGTGATGTTAATGGTTTTCATGGTGATGGTTTTGTACCTGGCTGTTGACTTGTGTTCGTTGATAGTTCCGCTAGGATTGGTCGATGACATGTGTTTGTTGTTCGCCTCACAGGATTTGGGTTGTTGACATGAGTTTGTCATCCGCTTCACAGGATTTTATGTCAACATGGATTTTGTCATCCACTCGTAGATTTTGATGGTGATGGGTTCATCATCATGTGACAAATGTTTTGAATGTCACTTTGTGACATTTAGTTGTAAAGAGGTTTTTTTATTTGATGTAAAAAATCCTAATGACTAAACCTAAACCTAGGACCTAAATGCAACATCCAAATGCATTAAAATCCTATCAAACCTACCACCTAAGTCCTAAACACCATTGCTTACATTCAAACTATGTGTTAAAATCCTACACACCTAAGTTCTAAAACCCTAAACCTATCGCATTACCAAACTATGTGTTAATTCTAACACATAAAACCATAAACCTAAGTCTCAGCCTAATCACATTACATTAAAACATATAAAAACAAACAATAACAATTCACAGGCCCTAACCACCACCCTAAATGTAGCGGAGTCGCAAAGTGTTAGGTGCATGTGAACAAGCAAGATGATTGTTAACCGCAGTCATTTAACCACAGGAAGGCCACAACGAAATATACATGTTCATGTGAATGGGAAAGCGGATAGGTTGCAGGTAAGCCGCTGGGGTTAATCTCCATGGGTTTGGTGGACAGTCACTGTTAGGCAGGTGGCAGCACTATCTGAGTGTTGGGTTAACCGCAATTGCCAACCGTCACGGTGAATGGTCAGCAGAACCGTCGGAGCCTAAACTGCGGGTTAAAAAGTTTGTTCACATACGTTGTCAAATCCTCCACCCGATTAGCTAACCACTAATGGATTCAGGCTTATCCAATGTTATTTTGCATTTCATTATGGTTTTTGTTAAACAAACTAATGTGACCACCATGCCAACCTATCTTAAGAGACAATTTCCAAACCCATCTAGAAGGCAACCAATTCATCTCGAACTTAGCCAAAAAAGGTTTTGATGTACCTGCAGGCCTATAAGAGGCAGTTTTGTCCACTGAGGAGAGGAGATTAGTGGTTTTGGTTTTTGTATGTAGATTCTAGATGTCTTAGGTAGTTTTGTTTTTAGTGTAACAATAGCATCTAGAGTCAGAATTGGGAACCGTGACAGGCGTTGGAAAGCTGGTTCAAAGAGATTCCTTTTGATAGTGATCAAAAGTTCCTGCATACACATTCAGTCTGGTCTATTTTCTGTGTAATTGAACTCCTTGGTTTCAATCCTAATAAAGCGGTCACCCATCTTGAAAGTGGATCCAGAGACGTAGTCCATCAGGGACGAACTTCGTAATCAACTTTGCTGTCTAGTATTGTTGTGTTTTTACTATTTTCACTTTTTTTATGCATCTTTCTTATGTTTAATCAGCTACTGTAAAGTCTTATTCTCAAGCAGTTTTCCTCGATTTCTTCACTTTCAACTAACATTAAAATCATTAATGGCTAATCAATTCTACATCAATTTTAGTCTATGATCATTTCATATCAACATCTAGACAACATGATTCTATCATGGTCGTGGTTGACAGGTTGACTAAGGTAGCTCATTTCATTCCAGTAAAGTCGACGAATTTAGCTAATGAGGTAGCACAGGTCTTCATCATGGAGGTAGTGAGGTTGCATGATATTGCTAGGAAGATTGTGTTAGACAGATATGCCAAGTTTACTTCCAGGTTTTGAAAATATTTGTTTGCATATTTGGGCACAAAGTTGGCTTTCAGTACAACTTATCATCCATAGAAAGATGGAAAAATAGAAATGGTCAACAAGATTTTGGAGGACATGTTGAGAATGTATGTTATGCATTAACAACAAAAGTGGGAGGAGTATCTTCCACTGGTGGAGTTTGTGTATAAAAATGGATATCAGGTGTCACTGAGGATGAGTTCGTTTGAGGCACTTTATCGGTGGAATTGTAACACTCCTATAAATTGGAATGATCTAGTGAACATGATATTGATTGGACCGAACATGTTGGTAGAGATGGAACATGAAATGTAGGTTATTAAGAATAATATAAAGGCAACACATGACATGTAGACGAGTTATACAAATCAACATAGGGTGTTTAAAGAGTTTCAGGTTGGGGAACATGTGTACTTGTGCATCAATCCTAAGAAGAGCTCCTTGAGGATTGGATCATGTGCCAAGCTGACACCTCAACATTGCGGTCAATTCAAGATTCTTGAGAGGATTGGATGAGTAGCCTACCGACTTGCACTACCTCTGACAGTGAAATTCCATGATGTTTTCCATGTGTCATTGATGAAGAGCATGTGAAATATCTTGATCATGTGATTGATTGGTCTGTATTGCAGGTGGAACTCAAAGGAGAATTCCAGTTGAAACCTCAGTGTATTTTGCAGTGAAATATGCTTATGCTCCGGAATCGAGCAATCGAGCAAGTTAAAGTGCAGTGGAAGCACTTTGGGCCCGATGAAGTTGCATGGGAGGTGGCTGGTTAGATGCAAGCTATGTATCGTTTTCTATTCACTGGTTGAGCATATGTCTTTTACTATATATTTTTATGTTTTGTTTGGTTATGTCTATATATATGCATATGCATGTAAATAATTTTTTGAGATGTGCCATAAAGCTCCAATAACAAGTATAATGTTCATGATATGTTGGTTATGTGTTTAACAGATGGATATGATGTAAATGTTGTACTGATTTGTGCTATAAATATCCATGGGAAACATGGGTTTTCTAGTTTATAAGAATCATTGAACACTAAGAGTAGTGTTCCCCCAAGGGGGAGGGGCTTGTAACATCCCCTGGTTGATTTCCTATGTAAATAAATAAAAATAATAACCAAAGTCATGGGACACGTATTCCAAGCTGAATGTTGGGAAAATCATACTGACGGGGATCACTTGTGATTAAAAATTGGCTATGGAAATTGGCAAAGGCATTGGCAAAGGAAAATAGGTATTACTTGGAATTTTACTTATGAAAAAAAATGGAAACTAATAGAAAAGTAAGGTAAAAGGTCATAAAATTGCATGTGAAGGGAAATTAAGAAAAAATGAAGAAAATAGGGTCTTCAATGATAAAAAGGCTTCTGAGGATCAATTCACAACTTTTGACAGCTCTATGGTGTATCTTTCTCTCTATCTCTCTATCTCATACCCTTGAACTTTTAGATAAATCTTGGAGAATTTTTGGAGCATACTTGGAGCACTCTAGTTTTCATTGGATTTGGATAAATAAGGAAATGGAAACAAGAAAGCGCAAGGGAACAACGGGATCAACAACTACAAGTGGCTTTCTTTGCAGGTATCGAGTTGCATGTATGGTTTCCTTTCTAGTTTGGGCACGTATGGCATATGCATGTGGTTATGATCTGTCATTGACATGAAGGATTTCCTAGATCGACAATGGTTTTTCCTAGCCTTGCCATTTCCTAGATAGTCATGGTGTTGTGGTTTTTCCACTTGTTTCTAATTGGTGTTTAGGTTCCTTATGTATGTGGGTTGAGTTACTAGTTCCTAAATTTGTTGGTTGGAACAAAAACTTTGGAGCCCTGTAATAGCTTGGGTTGAGTTACTAGTCCTAGAGCCTTGGTTAGAAAAATGCTCTGGAGCCCTTGGTGGGTTGAGTTACTAGTCTTGGAACCTTGGTTGGACAAATTCTCTAGATCCCTGGAAGATTATGGGTTGAGTTATTGGTTCCTAGAGGCGCAGTTGGGACAAGTTTTCTGGAGCCCTGAACAACTTGGGTAGAGACAAATTTGGTTATTGTTAGTGATGTCTGACCATGAGGTGGAATCACTAGGAGGATTGAGGTGGTTTGGCCTTTGGAATGCCTAGTTTGGTTTTGCATGGTTTATTCCTTGATATCCCACATTCATGCTTGGAATATGACATGGGGGTGATTTGCTGAAAGAGATGGGTGGTACATGGAAGTCCTTGAATTGGTTGATTTTTCATATGTTAATAAGAGCTCTTTTCATGTTGTATTTCCATGAGTAATTGTACTTGCTATTATGTGGCTTTGATGACTGGTTTATCGTGGTGTATATGTTGTCCAATTATTGGCTATGTGTTGGTTATATGATGTATATTGGCTATGGCTCTTGATGTGTTTTGATATTTTGATGGATGGTTAATGAATGCATGAGCTAATAGATGGTATTACAACTATTATGAGAGGCAATTAGACCTTCTTGATGATTCTCAGATAAGTATCAAACCCCTATGTTTAAATTTGCATTCATGGCCTGTAGATTACATGTTCGACGTGTGTTTGACGAAGTGATTGTAATTTTTATGCATGGTTAGGTCAAGTATTTGATCAAGTTTTGTATGAATGGCTTTGTTTGGATGCCATTTATTAGTTTGGAAAGTCTCACTGAGTTATGGGTAGTGGTCTAGAGGTTGAACTGGAATTTAGGCTTAGAATTTGGGACTACATACTCTGAAATGGAAATTTTTGGTTGCAACTGGATGGATGCAAGCTTGTGCACGTGGTATGAGGCTTCCAACTACATGAAGGGCTTGTTGTGGGAGTGATTGGGGACCTAGCTAGGATAAAGGATATCCAACTCAAGTTTTGGCCACCTGGGGTGGTTACTCCGTCTTTGAGTGACCTATAGTCCCTGTAGGATGTTATGAGATGTTAGTTTGTCTTCCGTGGCTGGCCCCAGTTCCTTAATGGAACCTACAAGGTTGGTTCATGTCATAGTAACTCCTCCTCTCATGTTCACCCCGACGGGATGGTGAAACTAGGTAAATATGGGAGGGGTGTTATTGACTAGAAGTTGGTTGAACACCAGACAGAAATGTTTGAGAAGCAACCTCAGTTTGAGGGATTTGTACCATACTTGGAATTAACAAACCAAATGGAATCACATTAGACCAAGGAGGATAGAGAAAAAAAGAGGGACTAGTAGCAACTTTAGAAAAGGTTTTGCTGAGTGATTGATATTCAACATGTAAAAAAGGTCCACGATAAATATAATATTCAACTGGTCCACTTAGATCAAGAGAAATTCTAGGTAAAGATAATCTGACAAACATGGAATATGTACTAGGTTCAAAAGATCCACCCATGATAGAAGGTTAAGTTTCAATTAAAGTACTTCCAAGTGTAGATTCTATGGATGTTGATTGATACATGGTTGGACCAGTAAGAAAATATCAAGGAGTGCGTAAAATTGGAATACAACAAGATATTGATACCAAGGATTATCTCACCATGGGGATGAAGTAGGTAATTCGACAAGAACAAGGACTCTTATATTAGTTATTGGAGGATTAACTAGTGAATGGTATTATTGAAAAATAACCTTTGTGTGTAGTAGACCAGGTGGATGACAAGTTACAACTTCATCTCCTGAAGAGACAGATTCTTGAGGACTAATTGGTAAATGAGTAGACATTAAGCCTATTGAAGGAGGAATGTTATTTTCCAAAGTTGGAGGTTAAATAATTTCTAGGTCCAAAGTTTTGGATTTGATGACCTACGATTCCAAAGTTTTGGGTTCAAAAATATCTAGTTCTAATGTTTTGGTTTCAAATGTTTCAGGGCTTTCAACTTTAGGTTCTAATGTTTCAAGTTCTACAATTTTAGGTTGTACAACTTCAGGTTCTGATGTTTCAAGATTTGTAATTTCAGGTTTTGCAACTTCAAATAGTTTAGGAAGTAAAGCCTACATCCTACATGATAAATGATGTTGATGTTTTTCCACAATGAAATTATATAACCAATTAAAACATGCATATGGTTTACTAAATAGGAAAACAAACAACACACACTAGAAAATATAAGGAAGCAAGCATACATTCCAATGTAATCAAAGATGAGAGAGTGGGTGGAACAATTATGTTGGCTACCTTCTCGATGATCCAAACTTGGTGCAAGTACCCTCACAACCATGGGGTACCCTCTAGGAAGGTCCAAGTGAGTTTGACCAACATCTGTTCCAGGTACAACAAGGATTTTCCCCCTTGTCGTCACCTTGTGTATGAGTCCTAATATTATAGTGACTAAAGTTACCACTTACAACATCTTGGCATGGGGGAATAGTCAACAACCAGATATACATGTAACGGTAGGGTATGTTAACCCAAAAGCCCCAGATAGATTCCTCAAAACAAGGTGTACTCATCTCAGGTGATCCCCAAGTTTTATATAACATTGTTTTTTATATGTGTATATCAATGCCACTAAGACCAAGAAAGTGGGGTTAGTTACTTAATTGGCCCTAATGTGACCTCATGCTTAACCCTTGTGTGAAAAGGGTTCCCTAGACAACATGATGCTGCAAATGGATTTTCACTGCCTAGCTAAAGATTTTAAGGTTTTTTTATAACCTTGGTGAGTTTAAACTCACCACCCATTCCAAGGCCCTAATCCTAAGCTAATGTAGGTATGCTACTAGATAAATGAAAAAATATCAAATTTTTATTATGTGTTAATTTTAATGGTTATTGTTTACACAAGTAGGCATATAGAGTGGATGAGATGGTGTTTGGACATGACTCTAAATACTAATGCAACAAAACGAAACCCAAGCTTTGGTTTCAATGAATCCTATATTATGAGAAGGAGAAAACAATTTAATATTCCCAGATGCAAAATGTCCCAAATTTAATCAAATTAATTTAATACCAAGATGCTTTTCATGTTAATTCACTACTTAAAATTGCTCCATTTAAAAAAAAAAAAGTATTACCTACTACAAATGAAAGAATTTAAAATATTTTTGTTTTCAAAGAAGGAATTATAAAATACAATGAATGTAGCAAATTCACTCTAAGAAAAAAAAATTCAAGGAATATATTTTTTTCTTTTTGAAAAACGAATTATTTAAGGAAAAGGAAGGAATTTTCTCTTTTTTCACAAAACAATTCAAACAAAAATCTTTGAAAGAATTGATCAAATGCATAAAATAAAGACACTCTAAGATCTAAATAAAAGAACCAATCCTAAGAGATTACAAGCCTTTCAAAAGAAAATGAAGAACAACTAGGTTAAAGTCGAAAATAATGGAACTTTCAAACAAAATCCAAAAAATGCAAAATGTCACACAAAAGGAGACATGATATGCAAACTATAACTATCAAGAAGCAGCAAACACACTCAAAAACCATGCACAACACAAATATAAGTTTAATTTGGAAAAACCCTAAGAGAATTTGATTTTCTAGGAAGTGTCGCAGGTTGTCATACAATACAGCGCGACAAGTAGTATATGTCGTAGTTTGTAAGCTAGAATAAAGCGACAATGTCACAGTGGTTACCAAAGGAGGGTGTGACAGGTACGAGAAAGAAAGAAAAAATCATATAGTCTTCCAATATCTAAGTATAATTGAGGTTTAAGAGTCGGATCTAGATCATTAGTGACTCAAAAAGCATAAAACTAAAGAAAACACAAGGCTTCAGTAGTCAAAACAAATCTTAGAGAACAAATTTTAAAGATAGTTCCCCAATGGAATCTCCAATTTTGCTATAAGATAAATAATTCTTATAGACAAGACCGATCTCCCTAGATCATATACCCAGATATAGAACAAAACAAAACATAAATATATGGATTTCCCTAAGTTTATTGCAATCAAATCATTGATGAAAACACCAATGAAAGGAGTGAGATGAATGATTCATACATGTTTATTGAAGTTTATCCTTACTGGTTGCTTGAAATGTTGTAGCTTCCAACCTTGTATTTAGTGCTCACGAAGAAACAAATATAGATAACACAAGTAAACAAAAATAAAAGAACATCTAATCCAAATATGATTTGATAAGACTTATATATGATCATGGAGATATATACCAAAAATCATCAAACATGGACAATGATTATGGGAAAACAATATATAATTGTAACATGATTCCTTGACGTCGTAGAGTCCCCTTCCGATTATTCATCGTATCAACACCTTTCTTTCAAAACCTTTAGGATCATAAGTTGGATACTTTAGTAGAGTTTCAATGAGGATCTTAGAGCCAAAAACTTTCTGAAATAAACTAAGTGCCTTCTCTCAGTGAAATATGGTTGTATTTATAAGCTTAGAGGAGGATAATAAGAGGAGGTTAAGACCTAGCCAAATCAAGGATGTGAGTCAAATACAAATGATTGGGATGTATGCCATCCAAGAGGCTTGTCTTCTAGAAGCTACTAATTCTTTTTAATTTTTTTCCTTCATAAAAACAGGTTGTCATATAACTAGCAGTAAGCCATGATGATTTCCACCATAGGGGGGTACATCCATGTTAACTTCTAGCTGGGCATGGGCTCCCTCTTGTCATAGATCTGCTCCTATTCACTGATCCAAGGATGTGACCTTGGCAACCTACCTGCTCCACTAATTACGAGTACCACCTATTACCCATTTGGTGCCACATCATCACCTGAGCCCCATCAACCTGGAAACTATGTATGGGGTCCACCTACAGTATTTTGATGTCCAATGGGCACTAATCTCATGTGTGCTTACTAATTAGCTCTTCAAGATCAGGGGTGTTAACCAAGGTCTTAATGTGCCAACATACCACTCATCGACTCTCCCTACTAAGCTTACCTTTTAATGGCGACTCTTGATTTGGTGAGGGCACTTCGATTTAGTGAGGGTCCTATCGCTTGTTGGCCATCCTCTCTCCCTCCTGAGCTTGTGCTTTGTGATTTTGTGTGTGAAGACTCACATCAACTCAGTGAGGGGTCCATTGTGGATGACGTAATATGCTCTCTCTCCTGAGATTGGGTTTACTTCATGACCCTTCCTAAGCTTGCACATTGAATACCTCCTAGCCCTACACGACCTTGACATCAATGCCAAAATTTCAACAAATGATGTTTAGGAGATGGAAGAAATTTCTTTAGTCAATTTTCGATGTCTACAATAATAATTTAATGTAATACGGAGAACTCAATACAAATCCATCTTAATCTAGACTTTTTAAATGTTGAGATGATTTTGTCTTGGTTTTTTTATTTATTTCCTAGTGTTTAATAGAACTTTATTAAGATGAATTTATACAAGTGGATAGATACACCCAATGCATACATTGATTCGTTACTCCATGTCACTATCAGGTTAGGTGTGCAATAATCTGTGTTGATAATTTACCCTAGATACCACTTGTCAATGCCAATAAAATCTTTGGGGATATTCCATGTGTGGTTACATGAATTGTGTATGTGTACACTACACATTGTTATATACAAATGGCAGTCTAAATGTTCTACATCTTTTACATTTTTAAGCAATTATTACTAGAATTAGACAATGCAATTATTGGTGAAATCACAATTTTATATTGTATTAGATATCATTTTGGGATTCAACTGCGTTAAGTAAGTCATTCACGTATGACTATTCCCATGAGAGGTAGTCGTAACTAACTAATTTCTCATGATTTTTGAATAGTTCACTTAGCACTCATTGCATCGGGTGATGCTCACAGGGGTGAAGAAGTGGGATTGAAACTAGTGAAATGTGGAGAACGAATCACATAGCATCAATCATCACTTCCGGGGCTTGCACCCGGTAACCAGGACTTCCCAGGAGGTCACCCATCCTAGATCTCCTCTGGCTCAAGCGCGCTTAAATGTGGATTTTTTCCCCACAATCAAGCCCACTTAGCTTGCTACCCCATTTGCAAAACCTTAGCAAGTATTGTGCCTCATGAACCATTCAAGGGATCTCTACTTGAATGGTTCATGAGGCACAATACTTGCTAAGGTTTTGCAAATGGGGTAGCAAGCTAAGTGGGCTTGATTGTGGGAAAAAACTCCACAGTTAAGCGCGCTTGAGCCAGAGGAGTTCTGGGATGGGTGACCTCCTGGGAAGTCCTGGTTACCGGGTGCAAGCCCCGGAAGTGATGATTGATGCTATGTGATTCGTTCTCCACATTTCACTAGTTTCAATCCCACTTCTTCACCCCTGTGAGCATCACCCGATGCAATGAGTGCTAAGTGAACTATTCAAAAATCATGAGAAATTAGTCAGTTACGACTACCTCTCATGGAAATGGTCATACGTGAATGACTTACTTAACGCAGTTAAATCCCAAAATGATATCTAATATAATGCACTGCGTAAACCCCCATACTTAAATTTTATATTGCTTAAATCACATTTTTGAATGCATAAATTGATTTCGCACCTTCAAAAACCCCTAGGCACCTAGAATATGTAATATCAACCATTGAAATATGCAATTTCAGTTATCCTTTTAAATTAAACATATTAAAAAATGCATCCATAAAAAATAAAAAAAATAAAAAGTAGAATGCTTAACCTACGCTTATACAAATTATACATTTTTTAAGCTACTTTATAAAAATACATACAATACAAATAAAAGAGAAGAAATTTTGATACTTTTAATTAAAAGATGATTTATCTATCTAAATTTTAAATATAAATAAATGGGATTTAAGCCTACAGAGTAAGGATGCTCCATATTGATAATTGGATGATCAAAAGAAAATAAAATTAATGTGATTGGTTTCATTGAGAATTGAAAATGTTAGTAGATTCTCTAAAGCAAAAGAGGAAGTCTCAACAATCTAAACTATGATCCATTCTCTTCATGTTATTATGCAAAATAAAAATACCTATTTTGAAAGATTGATAAAAAAATATTTGAAATCATGTCAAAGATATACCAAAATATGTCCTTTATACCAAAATAAAAAATAAATGATAAAAGCTTTTTTATCAACAACAACCCATACTTTGTATCTACATATTTATAAAGTAGATATAAAATACATTTCATAAAGAGGGATCCCCTTTATATAGGATTTCACATTGGTATTATTTTACTCAAAAAAAGGTCTTCCCAAGACCTAGGATCTTCATCAAAGAAAACATCTCTTGCAATTTGAAATTATAGCATCAATATTTTAAAAGCTCATACCTTTGGGGTAAAACCACCAACATCCAAAATTATTTAAATCTATCTAATAAAACATGATTACAAACTTGGACTTATTATTCCACTTCAAGAAAAAGTTTAGCACCTTCCATGATGCATTGTGCTTCATGAGAGAGAGCTTGAAAATGGGGTTAGAGGAGTGGCTTTTAAATAAATATCTTGGTGATTGATCAATCCCTTAACAATATTATATGCAAATGGTTGATCAATATTTTCCAAGAAATTTCTTGTTTTTTACAAAATCGATAATTGATAGATTGAACTTGGTGTTATAAATGATGAATGGACTACTAGATCATCCATTAAAGCAATAGTCTCGCTTGAATATCTTAGAGGGGTCATGGATTATGAATCACTCTTGACAAGGTTAGCTTCCATATCCCTCTTGAGAACTTGTATTATGTCATCTCTTGTGAGAGGAGTATGTATCCATCCCTCGGTGATCCTATACCAATTCTTTTTAGTGCCCATTTAAATAATAGTGATTGTCTTTGTTATCACTCAAAAATTTTCCCTAGAAATTATCAGCAGAAGGAAAAGACCAAGGTAACTACAAACAAATCTTTTAAGTATAGGCTCTATCCAACCTATGACTCAGAGAGGGCTCTCTCTATATAATTTAGCTTTGTTTTTTCTGGGATTTTAGGCTAGTTCTTAATGTTCAGGGGGTTTTGGATTTGTATTGGAAGTTGGACGGTGGAATCCTTAAATAGATGGATAGAATGGTGTCTTTGGCTATTGGGCTATGGAGTCAAAGAAGGGCATCAGAATTTGGATTAAATCATTAAAGGGATTTTTCAATGGGCAAGCTAGTCGAGTGAAGCACGGGTTTTTAGGTCAAATGGGTGAAATGATCTTAACCAGGGTGAGAGAGCACTTAAGAACCCTCAAACCGGGATTAAAAAGAGGAACAGAGGATGATCATGAGTAAAGGGAAGTTAAGAATCCTTTACTATATACCAAGGGAAACTACCTGAAATAAGGAGCAATCAATAATTCCTTAACTTAGATAATCTAGCAGAAAACATAAAAAATGCATAATAGTCAAAACAGAGTGCAGTGAAGCAAGTTCTGAGATATCATTCCATATTACAAAATTTAGATTTCGGACACATTTAAGGTTATGGAAAAACTTTTAAAGAAAAGTGACAATACAAAAGAAGATACTTGTCTGTATTTCGCACTACACATGAATCCAGTGAAATGTCTTTGCTTTATTCAGTAATCTAGCTTGTTGGTCCAACAGTGATACAATACCTTACAGTCTTTGATCAAGAAAACTATAGAAATGTCTAAGAATCCACACCTACATACTTCAAATTGTGAATTATTTATACAAAAATTATTACAAAATATCTCAAAACAACTTGAGATTTAATCTAGGAAATACAAGTATCTTCTTGCAAGAAGATAGAGACAACTAATGAACTGCTTCATGTTGTCCCTTTTATTATGGTTGTGCTGGCCTTTATTGTTGAAGTGTTAACCTTTTATATTTGGCTTGCAGTTGTGGAGTTTCATGTTGGAGTCTTCTTTAGTTTCATCTTTCAACTGATACTCTTTGACCCTGTTGTGATGTTTTTAC
This sequence comes from Pinus taeda, assembly GCA_000404065.3. NCBI lineage: Eukaryota > Viridiplantae > Streptophyta > Pinopsida > Pinales > Pinaceae > Pinus > Pinus taeda. Next base: position 32,343 of record APFE031734280.1, on the reverse strand, counting down.
CTATTTTACCTAGTTGTTTTGTTTTTACTGTGTAATAAATTTATGTTGTAAATTTATCACATTAAATTTATCATTTTCTCCCACCATTCTGGATTTGGTAATTTCACATTCACCATTCTCTTGTAGATTTCATCAGCCTCAGTATACTTTGAAAAATTTGGCTTGGTGAGGAACAAATGTTTTACCTCATGCTCAAGGAAAAACAGGTTTTCAAATGTGTCATATAACACTTTGCCTATTGGTAGGGGTTTTATGGATGAAGAACTAGCTTGTTCCTTAGCCAATTTTCTGAGTCTATCACCATAGTCCAACTGTCTCGTGAATTTTTCATTAATGACCATAGGACTAGGCAGACCTTTCTCCCTCTAAATTTAGCCATGAACCTATCAATGGCTACGCGCATATTGTGGCACTTTTCTTCCAAATTGAGCATAAGGTTCCTTTTTGAAAGGACCTTCCTTATTTCTAAAATGGTAGTAGTCATATCTTCTATATTTATCTCCTGGAGCTCATATCTGTTCTTGCTGTTGAGGAAGTGGATGAGTCTATTTGCATCCTCTGGCTTATCTCCCAATTCCTCCTTCACTTTCTGGATAGCTTTTGTAGTTATCTTCACTAACTCTGTTTATTCAAAAATAACTTGAATTGATGGCCAAATATCATTGATAGAGTCAATGATATTCGCCCACACCATTTCCTTCATTTGTCCAAGTGGTTTCTCCAGTGTTAAATCCTTATCTAGGATTTTGATTCTTTCACCCATTCTCTGGGCCTTTTGTACTTCTTCTTTCTGTTTCAGTTGGGCAAGTCTGCAGTCAGTTTCCAAACTTGCAACTTTTTCTCTTAATCTGTTAATTTCAGTACCTTGGATAGACATCTCTTCCATGGATTTCACAAGTTCTGATGCTTTCTCTCCTGATGCACCTACTGCTGATGTAGACTTTGTTGTTGCTGGCAAGGTTGTTGCAAGTGGAGCTGTAGGTGCCAAAGATGCTACTAATGTGGATGGTACTGTTGTAGAGACTGTAAGGATAACATTTATTGAAGAGGTGGCCACATCTACTTTTTTTAATTAGATCAAAGCATCTAATTCCTTTTCTGTCTCTTTTAGTTGGTCATTCAGTTTCAGGGCCAAGTCCATCAACTGCTCATGTCTGGTTTGATTTTCTATGACTTCTAGAGTTTGAGGATGTTGCAGTTGGGGTATTTTCAATTTCCTCTTAAGTGCATCAATATCATCATTTTTCTTCTTAATAAGTTGCTCTTTAGCTTTTATATCCTTGGGATCATGTCCCAATTCAATCACTAAGTCCTTTAAGGGCTTGATCCTTGTATCCTTAGCCTGTGAGGAGGCCTTCTCTAATTGGAATTGTGTTGAGATGTTGTTGAGAGAGTTCTGTAGCTGATGGGAAACTATGGCTTTACCTGTTAGGGTGGAGTATATCATCTCTCCAGCCTGTTTGTGTAGTTTAATCTGGTCTATGGGATGAATATCCCTTGCCAACACTTCAGAATCTACCCTTTTGAAACCTGACACTGTCTTTGGTTGCTGGGTTGTAGGCTTCATAAAGGTCATCTGCGGCTTCCCCTATTTAATATCAAAAGATGACATTAGCCTTGTTTGATTGGTGAGAGTTAGTTTAAGGTACTGAGCATATGTTTGGGCCTTCAGCCTCTCAGTAGCTTTGATTTCTTTGTTTCTTTCCTTAATATCTTGGTCTTTGTCAGCAGGAATTTTGAAGGAAGATACTTCAACACTAAGTTGCCTTTCCAACATATGAGTTTGTGATATTGAAGGCTCTTGCATGCCTCCAGATGGAGTGGTAGGTCTACTCCTTTCTGGTCTTGTATTTGTGACCTCAACTGAGTCCTCAGTATATTCTTGCTTAGAGGTTGGATTTAGCCTTTGACTCTTGTTTGATTCCCGCTGTAAGGTGGCCATTCCTGAAATGGAAGCCCTTCTTTGTTTCTTTTTGTAGGTTTTATCCCCATACAGAAATTACATGCATACAAATTCTAAATCACAAGAAAAATAAAAATGCGAGAGCATAAAACATAAAATATGTATACACAGAGATTTCCCACTGGATCCCAAAACCGGGACTACCAGCTTGATTTTTCATTATATTCCTTTCAATGTTACAATACATATTTATACATGCCGAAGCATCCAATACCATGGACCGAAAAACCATCGCGTCCAAAACCATGGAACCGAAAACCATCGTGTCCAAAAAACATGTGCGAAAATCATGCACAAAACCACAGGTGGGTCCGCCCAACCTAACATAGGGTCCAAAAACCAAAATTTTCTGGGGCGCTGCCCCGGACCCCATAAAGTGGGGTTACAGGTACCCTCAAACCCCCTGTTAACTATGTGGAAAGAATATAACACAACCCAACAATCTCCCACTTGTTGTTTTCTTTCCACAGGGGGCCACAGGAGAGCT
>APFE031734280.1:0-25962 GCA_000404065.3 Pinus taeda | reverse complement strand
AAAGTCCCTAACTTGTCCCACAAAGCCTTCGCCGTAGCTTCCCCTGATACATTCAACAATACTGAATCTGAGACACACAATCATATTGTGCTCTTTGCCTTTCGATCAGCTTCTTCCATTCTTCATCGATCACTCCCGTTGGTTTAGTACCCGGATCTACCGCGATCCACTGATCTTTATCCACCAACAGATCCTCCATCTTGAGTTTCCACAACTCAAAACTCTGACCATTGAACTTCTCAATCTCTATCTTTCCGCTGCTCACCATCTTCTTTCACCACCAGAATCGATCTCACAGATCTCCCACTGAACAGGGTCTACCACAGGCCCGAGCGAAACCCCTCAGCAACAAGGCGTCCCCTTGAAGCCAAAACAACTCTGATACCAAATGTAGGTTTTAACCCCGTACATAAATTACCTGCATATGAATTCTAAATCACAAGAAAAATAAAAATGCGAGAGCATAACACATAAAATACATATACACAGATATTTTCCACTGGATCCCAAAACCGAGACTACCAGCTTGATTTTTCATTATAGTTCCTTTCAATGTTACAATACATATTTATACATGCCGAAGCATCCAATACCATGGACCGAAAACCATCGCGTCCAAACCCATGGACCGAAAACCATCGCGTCCAAAAAAACATGTGCGAAAATCATGCACAAAACCATAGGTGGGTCCGCCCAACCTAACATAGGATCCAAAACCAAAATTTTCCGAGGCGTTGTCCCGGACCCCATAAAGTGGGGTTACGGGTACCCCTCAAACCCCCTGTTAACTATGTGGAAATAATATAACACAACCCAACACTTTTTGGGATATTCTCCTCATTCTGAGGAGTCTGCATAACTGGAAGGGTACTCATGGTCCTTTCTGGTTCTTTCTGGTTCTTCTGGTACCTGTAGAAAAGAGTTGTCATAAAGCTGCTTTTCCAAATCAATTAGAGCATTCTCTACATCTACTCTAGTGTTGTCTTGGTCTACTAGGGTACCCTCCACCCATTCTGTCTGATTTTCATATGCTTCTATTTCAGGTATGTGATGGTGGATGAAAGTCCTAGCTTGACCTTTTGTCTCTTATTTGTGATGAATTCCAAAGGATCATATCTCTAGACAAAACTTCTTTGTAACTTCATATTTTTTAATATCAAATCTGCCTCTTTGCCAGCCTCTTAGAGTTGCATATGAAGGGGCCTAGTTGGTATTTTATTTTGAAATTGGCCTTCTTCTTGGCATTGACGAAGTTTACTTCATATGCATTAATAATTTGCCTATCGTATTCTAATGCAAACAACCTCATTGGTAGCTTGTATGCTGCCAGCATGTAACCATAAATCCTGATTTCTGTATGGTTTTGGTAAAGGTACCAGTCACCAACTTTGGTCTGCTTAGATAATTGAAGGACTCTCTTTATTTCTGGACTGATTCTAGGAGGAGGGCTTCCAGTCAACATTGTCATGACTGGGTGTACAAATAAATCAATGAAATTAGAGTAAGAATATGGAGACTCGTATTGGTGGATCAATGGGGTCCAAAAAATGACTGACCTAGGCTGACCCTTTGTGTCAAGCTTTTTAAGGGTGAATTGGAACTTCTCTGATTGATAATATAAGAACATATGGTATAAAATTGAGGAGTACTTAAAAACCATTTCATTGTTCATTCTAAGGAATTTCTCATGCATCCTATCAGCTATAAATTAGGCATAGTCATTAATGACAGCGGGAGGCTACCTTGGAGTGTAGATGGGCATGAAGGAAATGATTATTTCATCAGTGTACTCACTGGTGGAGTAACCCAAAACAGAAGATAACATCGCCACAATATTCTGGCCCTATGGAGAGAAAATGACTGATACATATGGAGGGGAGTCCTTAGGGATGTGTTTCTCTTCTCTGATGAAGGTTTGGAACAGTTGGGTCAACTTTGCAGAGCTAAGTTTGGGATAAAAGTCCAACAAGTCTCCAATTGAGAGTGGGGTTAGGCTTGGTCCTGGTTAGAGCTGCAACATTTCATTTATAGACTCAATAGTGATGGTGAAAAGGACCTTCTGATCATGAGACATGACAGTTCTGTGACTAGGGACATAGCAAGCATAGCACATTTGCACAATTTTAGGAAAAATGTGGACTTGGGGGAACTGGTACTCGGGCAAATTTGATTCTCAAAGGCCAATTTCATCAGCATGGTTTAGGAACTTGTTCCTACTTTGGAAATGTACTTTGAGCAGGGGTTCTAGGATAGTGGTGTCTTTTATTTGGAAATCTTTATCCACCAAAGGAAGGTGGTCCATGTCTAAATGAGGTGTAGTGATGGGCCTTACATCCATAGAAATTGGGGCGGCCATACTCAGCTCTTGTGGATTTGAGTGTGTGGGGGGGGGGGGGGGTTATTTAGAGTTTTTAGGGCAATGGAGGTGTTGCAGTTGTTTATGGCTCACAGTGTTAAAATTTAAGTAAATTTGACTTTTTTACTTAACTAATAGTGTCACGAGGGCGAATTGACTCTAATGGAGTTGGAATTCCACGGTTAAATACCTAGAATTGGGTAGAGTTGACTATAAATGGTGGTTGAAGGTGGTTGTAGAGGTTCATACGGTACTGGTATGGACTGATGAACGAGCTGGACTATTTGTGGCGTCGGTGGAGCAATTGCAGAGGTTTGTGAGCAATTTGGTTGTTTGCAGGGGTCGCAATGACTTTCTAAGTTCTCAAAGGAAAAATGAGGGAAAACAGTGAAAAGAGGGGTAAACGGGCTTTTATAGAAAAATGGTTGATTTTGGCAGGTTTCACTAATTGATGAATAATGACGGTTTTCGGTTGGGAAGGGGAAGTGGTTTGGGAGGTCCATCGCACCGCTTTTTTGGTGCGGGCAGTATTCAGGAGGGGTCGCCCGATTCCATTTAGCACTTGACACATAGCGCTGGGGGCTAGGGGGAAAACAGCCTTATCGAGCGGGTAAAGGGCGGATATCGGGCTAGCCCGATATGCTTGTGAGGCGTTGGATGTGGAGGAGGGACGATCAATGGTGATCAGGAGATGGGAGTTGCACAGGGGTGATTGATGTGATTTAATGGGGGGCCTGGGGATTTAATTGTGGTGGTTTCGATATTAGTTTAAGGACTAATCTAGGTTTAGGGGATCGGGCCAAACTATAATGAGGGATTAGGGACTGAGGGCGGGGTTTTAATGTTTTTTGCGGGATAAGGGGTAGTAATATAGTTTATAAATAAACTAAGAGGTGGGGTTAATTTATATGAGGGAGTTAAATATATACAGGGTGATGGGTTTATCGGGGATTTTTTTATATATTTAACTAAAAATTTAATATGAGGTGAAATGAGCAGAAGGGGTATTGTACTTAGGATAAATGTATTTGGTGGGTTTTTTACATAAACCATGTTGATAAAGGGGTTTTCCTAGGCAAAATAACTTAACCTTAGGAAAAGGGGGTTTGTGAGGGGGATGAATGAATTATAAGGGAATTTAACACCTTTCCTTCTTAAGTCATCAAGTCGAGGGTCCGGTCCCACCAGAAGTCAGAGAAATTCTCTGAGCCTTTTTGACTTAAAAACTGTAGGTGTTAATATTTTTATTATGGAAGGGAAGTTAGTGAGTGTCATGGGGGTTACAATGAATGAGGGGATGTCAAGTAAACCACATTGTGAACCATTACTTTTGTTTTGTTTACGACTTATGCATATTTAAATGATGCATTTGAAACAATGACATAAGTGCTTTTTATATCCAATGACATGATATTTCTGTAACCTTTCTACTACTTACCCACTTACTCATCCTACCCTTTTTTCTTCACTTTATTTAGGTGCATTTAGGCTAGCAAACCCTTATCAATCTTTTTCTTTTCTTTACAAAATAAACTATCTAATTCTAACCTTATACCATCCAAGGGCTCATATTAAATTGATGAGTTCCTTTTATTCACTCTACCTATCTAATGATATGCCAAGATTACACTGTTTGGTTAGAATTACTCACTACCTATAAATATAAAATTCAAAGTATGAAATAGTCAAGTTTAATAATTTTGACTATCATGGATTTGTGTCATAAGTAACAAGTTACACACAATCATTTATTATGCATAAAAAGTAAATAGTAGTGGCATTTTGACTTGCACACTTTCATGGTCTCTTTTTGCCTTTTGGGGTTCATATATTTCATTTTTTTGACCTATTTTCATTCTTTTTGTCCTTTGATTATTTGTTTTAGGACATACCCTCTTTACATTTTTTAAATTTTTAATATGGAAAACATTTGCAAAAATAAAAGGTATGTACAATATTACAAGGCTTAACCTTAGTCAGTCAAAATTATGACTCCTAATGGTATAGGAACCTAACAGTCTTCATAGATGGTGTACTAACAAACAAACAAAAAGATTTAAAGAGTTGCTACAGGTTTACAAGGTGTATTCTAGGATCCTAAAGGGCTACCACCCAAGAGGGAAGTGTGGCATGAGATCTTGTTGTTTCCAAACTCTCCATTGCCAAACATTGGGCACAAAGAAATTTTTTATAGAGAAAAATAAGGTGAATAAGCAATCATTGGACCAAGTACCTCACCATGTGGGTCACCCATCATCATTGTTCCAAAGAAGGATGGGACTTGGCATATGTGTATTCATTACATGTCATTAAATAAAATTACGCTTAAGAATAGGTAACCCTACCCAGGATAGATGATTTAGTGAACTAATTGTAGCAAGAAAAATACTTCACCAAGTTGGAATTAACCTAAGGATATCACTAGGTTCGAGTTAGAGAAGAAGATTCTTATAACAACACCTTCAAAATTAATGAAAGGTTTATATGAATGGTTAGTCATGCCATTTTACCTATGCAATACATCAACTAATTCATGAGGTTAATGAATGATATATTATGCCCTTTTACAGATTCATTTGTTATTATTTATTTGGATGATATATTGGTATCAAATGCTACCTAGGAGGAGCACATCTCACATTTGATATAGGTGATAGGGACATTTAAAAAGTACAATTTGTTGGAAAATCTCAAGAAGTGTGAATTTGTGCAACAATATTTGGTTTATTTGGGATATCTTAGAGGTGGAAAAGATTTGAAGATAGATCTTGCCAAGATGGATGCCATCATGAAGTGGCCAATGTCTATTGATGTTTTCAAGTCTGGAGGCTTATTGGGTTAATGATATGGATTGGCGCATTATATTTTTTTTCATCCATCTTGATGCTTTATGAGTGGAAAACATGGAGGAATCAGCTCACATGACTGTTTTTTCTGAAAACACCTAGTTTGGCGAATTGGGGTCTGAAACTTTATGGGAGTGTTTTGAGGCATCAAATAATGTTTTTTTGGGTGTAATTTTATTTATTTATCTATCGCAAAACCTTTTTTTCCAATTATACACGCATAAATATTTTCAACAATGCAATAATCATGTCAATCAAAGTTTGTATGCGAATGTTATGTCACTCAGAAGTTGACCTTCTTGTTTTTACCACCATAGTTTGAGAGGATGCAACGTCAGCTCCCATTATCCATGAAAAAGGGGCTATCCATGTGATTATGATGAAGAAGAATATAGAAGAATCTATATTGTAATTCTGGTTAAGAGTTGAGGTAGTCAAGCCTAACCACTAGTAGGCTATCAAGTTTTCTTATAACTGGGCCACTGGGGGGAAAAGGGATTTCCATTCTTTCAAGTGCATTTGTTCCATAACTAAGCAAAAAGAGCTAAGCGGGATAGGAGGTATAACACAAAAAGAGGATTTGTGCACTATAATAGCCCATGGGCCACATACCATAAATATTTGTACTCGCAACTATTATTCCATTTAGAGAAGGAGAGCGGAGTGGCCTCACCTTCCAGCCGGGTTTTTCTCTGGAAAGGGTTTCCCAGGTCATATTGTGTATCAAATCTGTTTATGAGCTTTTATTTTTTTGTTCGCTATTTTCTGCATAATTTCAATTCACATACATACAATATTAACAATAATATACAAATGGAAATAAATATATGATGACATTTATTGATGCCTACACCAAAATGTGTTGGGTTTATTTATTGAAGAACAAATATGATGCTTTTCAAACATTCAAGAACTTTCATACATGGATTGATGCACAATATCAAATTGGCTCTATTTGCACTGATAATGGAAAAGAATACACTTCAAATGAATTTGAAAACTATCTTCACCAACATGGGATCAAACATCAAACAACTGTACCTTATAATCCCCAACAGAACGGAGTAGCTAAAATAATGAATAGGACAATCTTAAATATGGTGCGCTCCATGATGTTTTTAAAAAATGTAAAAATGATGTTTTGGATTGATGCAGTTCTATGTGTTGTATATATAAAGAATATATGTCCATCTAATGCTATTAGAAACAAGACTCCTTGTGAAATATGGTATGGGCACATTCCTTCAGTAAAGCATTTCAGGGTCTTTGGTTCAACATGTTATGCCTTGATACCAAAGGTACATAGAAGCAAACTTGGTGCAAGAATTCGTAAGTGTATCTTCCTGGGGTATTCAAACACCTCCAAAGCATATCGTCTCTATGATGAAGTCAATAAAAAGTTTGTTGTATCTAGAGATGTAATCTTTCTTGAATCATCTAAAACTGACAATGTTGTTGAGTGGTAACTTGATTGCTTGGATAGATACACAAATGAAAAATCACTTCAAGAATTTGATAATCAGATTCCACATCTTGAAGGGGGGATTCCTATACTAGATCAACCTGTGGAATGTTCTTCTGAACCACTCTCTCCCTCGCATGAAACTCCAACAACGGATGATACATTGAGTGATGTGATTGACAGAATTGGGAGACTCAATCTTGATTCAGCCCTAACTCAATCAACGGAGCAGCCTGGACCATCTCAGAAAGGTCCCCCAAAGTGGCTGACAAAGACACTTGCAAGTGTTCATCCTGATGAGGTTGGAAAGATAGGAACTAGAAATTCAACCTGACAAAATGGAGGTGATGTAGATGACTCTGATTCACCTGTTGATATGGATGTTTCTTATGATTGTGAATTGAATTTCTCTACAGATTTTGAACCAACTTCCTTCAAAGAAGTTTCTTCTCATGATGAATGGAAAGAAACAATGCAAAAGGAGTATGATGCCTTGATAAAGAATGGCACTTGGAAGCTAGTTGATCCTCCATTAGGAACCAAACCAATTGGCTGCAAGTGGGTCTACAAGAACAAGTATAAATCTGATGGCTCACATGACAAGCATAAAGCCGGGCTTGTGGCAAAAGGTTTTTCATAGAAGGAAGGGGTCGATTATGAGGAGAATTTTTCCCCACAGCAAAATGGGCTACCATCCAGAAACTCTTTCCCCTAGCAGCTTAGAACGGTTGGAAAGTCCATCAAATGGATGTAAAAACTACATTCTTGAATGGAGATCTAAAAGAGAATATTTTTATGTCCCATCCTAAAGGATTTTCTGTAAAAGGACATGAACATAAAGTATGCAAACTTGTGAAATCCTTGTATGGCCTCAAACAAGCACCGCGAGCCTGGTATGAAAAACTAACTGAGCATCTTCTGAAACTTAATTTCAAACATTATGATATTGATGCAACTGTGTTAGTCAAGAAGGTTGGAAAAATAGTTTTATATATTGTGGTATATGTAGATGATATTTTGATAACTGGGAACAATGAGATCTACATTGCATCCATAAAGAAGCAATTGAGGAAAGGTATTGAAATGGCTGATTTGGGCTATGTTCATTACTATCTTGGTATTGAAGTAACTCAACATCCGAAGTCCATATTACTTTCTCAAAAGAAGTAGATTGGAGATTTGTTGAACAGGTTTGGCATGACTAAATGCAATCCTTTGACTACTCCAATGGAATAAAATGTAAAGCTCACATCCATTGAAGGAAAAGAATTTGAGGATGCAACAAAGTAGAGACAGCTTGTAGGAATTCTCAACTACCTAACTACTACCAAACCAGACATTTCATTTTTTGTTGGAATCCTCTCTAGGTTTATGAAAAAAATCTTGAGAGGGACATTGGTCTGCTGCAAAAATAGTTCTAAAGTACTTGAAGGGAACTCAAGATTTGACACCTAATCATAGGGATTGGGTGAACAACTGTAATCAGTGTAAATAAATAATAGAGAAAATGAAGAGTCATCAGGAGATGAACTGAACAGTCACTCCCTATTGTATATAATAATGAACAACTTGAATGAATAATACGATTACATTTGAGGAGTTACCTCCTGGTCTGACATGGTATCAGAGCCAGCTCCATTTTTGTCTTCCTTCTCTGCTTTGTAACTCCTCTCTCACAACTGTTGCCCCTCTTTGGCAACTGTTGTCCCTCTCTAGCAACTGCTGCAGATGTTCGACTGGTTATGTGAGGCAACTACTCCACAAGCGCAGTTGAGGTATCACTCTCTTGGTTTCATAGTGTTAAACACGGGTGCGATGAATGAAATTCTCTTATGACTATGTATTGTCGTTCTGGACCCTAATAAGGTATTTTTCTATGTTCATATATTTTATTTATAAATCATAGTCAATTAGTGTTAGGTGTTAATACTGAGTTTAAGCGATAAAAATTCTCCTAAGTGTCTTTATTAAAATTTGAATTAAGCACATGGGTAGTATTCGACAAGTGATAAGTGGTATCTCGCGTGCCCTAAAGGCTGGAAGTGGTATTCCTAAATTTCACACGATTAACCTTAGCAGGAGACACGTAGCATGAGAAAACCACTTTTCTCACATGCTCTCGATTTGTTATGCATCGTGCAAGATTTCATGTGAGATTACATGATAGCCGTTGGATCAAGCGGGATTGATCGACAGTGGAGATTGGCCAAGCTAGTTGGTGAGCGGGTGATGCGACAACCGTTCGATTAGACGGGTCAGAGCTGACAGTGATCGTGTCGGAAGATGCATTTGCGTTAATTTAAATTTCAAACGCAATGTGGTTATTAAAAAGAGTTTAAGGTTCAGAGTGATTGGACTGTCCGTTAAATGGGTGATTAGACACATATTGCTTCCAAAAGTGCGCACAGTTTAATGTTAGAAATGGACGCGATAAGGTTATGAACTGGTGTTTTTATTCCTTTTGGTTATGTTACAAGATTACACGACAGTCGTTCGATTGCATGGATCACATCGACAGTGGAGATCGTCTGTGTTGGTTGGTAAACGAACAATGTGATATCCGTTGGATATGGAGAAGTGTGATAAATGACGTGGATTGAAGCGCTTGATGAAAGGAGAAGTCAACGAGGGACCGACAGTGATTGGTCAGATAAGCGGGACCCTCAGGGGGAAATCCACGTACAAAATTGGATTTAAGTGCAACTGATTGGTTACAAAGTTAACCAATAGTCAAATTATAGACTACCACCTCATTTTCGTCAACCTCCTGAGTCATTTCTAAAATGCACCCATTGATATCTATTGTGGGAGCGATTCACACCGGCAAGGAGAACTATCCTGAATGGTCACGAAAAATCCAACAACTCTCATTTATAATGAGCTGTGGAAAGGAGTGTTTGTTGGAGACGGATACAAAGAGCCAGAACAGCCTACCTCAGACAAGGAATTCACCATTTGGGAATATAAGAATAACAAGGCTTATGCATTGATTGCAACATCAATAAATGAAGAGGCGAGTCGCCATATTTTTCCATTTTCAAATGCTTTTGAAGCCTTACAAAAACTAAAGGAACTCTATGACTCACACTTTTCACATGAATTTTTTCAACTCATGATTAAATTGTTCACCCTTGAATTACAAAATGATGATCCTCTTGCTCTTACATCAGAAGTAAAATCTGTTACGCATGATATCAAAGTCACTAATGTTGAACTGGACATTCCTCTGATAGCTTTTCTCAAGGCACTTTATCCCACTTACTCAAATTATCTTGAGTCATTGCAAGCAAATGAAAACCTCAAAGATATTACCTTTCATTCCCTTGTGAAAAAAATTATTGAAAGAGAGAAAGATTTTGGCAAGAAGACAACTTCTTAAACTTCTGAAGAGGTTGTGTGTCTTGCACATAGAGAGAAGAATCTTGCACAAGATTCTTCAAGAGGAAGAGGTGGTCGAAGAGGAAGAGGAAGATATTTCGGAGGCTGGGGGGCAGACACTCTCAAGGAGAAAAGTTAGATTTGCACTGCATACGCTGCAAAAGAGATGGATCACATGATGCATCCACATGCAAGTTGCCCTTGGATAGAATTGAGCATGAAAGAAACCAACCCAAAGGTAAAGCTAATGACAAAGAGAAAGGTAAATCACCTGAATCCACTCACTATGTTGTGGCACACTATAATATTGGAGTAAATGAAGACTTATTTAATGCTTGACTTTCTTCTTGGAAAAATGATTGGTTGCTTGATTCTGGAGCAACTTGCCACATGAATTTTAGAAGAGATTTTTTTGAAGAATTTTCTGACAATGTTGATGGAGCAGTATACTTTGTAGACAAATCAAAACTCAAGCCATCAGGGCTTGGTACAATCAGGCTTAAATTGCATGGTCATCCAGACTTTCTTCTGCATCATATTTTATATCTCCCATAGCTGAGGAGAAACTTGTTGTCCTTGGTCCACATCCACCAACAAGGACACTCCATTCATATGTTTGATGGCAAGCTTGAGGTGAGAAAAGCATCAGACCACTCACTTGTCATGATAGGGATAGAAGAAGAAAGGCTTCTCAAGCTATGGGGTACCTCTGCTCATGCACAAAATTTCTCATACAATTCTCATTATGAAGAAGGTACATTTCCATCAAGTTTATTATGGCATGCTAGATTTGGACACTTGAACTATGACAAACTCCGCTTGTTGAAGAAAAATGGTGTTACTGGTTTGCCTACAATTCCTAGGAAACTTAAGCAATGTGATGATTGCATTCTAGGAAAGCATATCAAACAGTATTTTCATGATTCACATTGCAGAGCACAAAGAAAACTTGAACTCATTCATTCAGATTTATGTGGTCCAATGCCTGTTCCTTTTGCAAATGGAAATAAATATATGATGACATTTATTGATGACTACACCAAAATGTGTTGGGTTTATTTATTAAAGAACAAATCTTATGCTTTTCAAACATTCAAGAACTTTCATACATGGATTGAAAGTGATGCACAATCTCAAATTGGCTTTATTCACACTCATAATGGAAAAGAATACACTTCAAATGAATTTGAAAACTATCTTCGCCAACATGGGATAAAACATCAAACAACTGTGCCTTATAATCCCCAACAGGATGGAGTAGCTAAAAGAATGAATAGGACAATCTTAAATATGGTGCGCTACATGATGTTTTTCAAAACTGTAAAATTGATGTTTTGGGATGATGCAGTTCTATGTGATGTATATATAAAGAATAGATGTCCATCTAATGCTATTAGAAACAAGACTCCTTATGAAATGTAGTATGGGCACATTCCTTCAGTAAAGCATCTCAGGGTCTTTGCTTCTACATGTTATGCCTTGATACCAAAGGTACATAGAAACAAACTTGGTGTAAGAAGTCATAAGTGTATCTTCTTGGGGTATTCAAATACCTCCAAATCATACGTCTCTATGTTGAAGTCAATAAAAAGTTTTTTTTATCTAGATATGTAATCTTTATTGAATCATCCAAAACTAACAATGTTGTTGAGCGGCAACTTGATCGTTTGGATAGATTCACAAATGCAAAATATTTTCAAGAATTTGATAATCAGATTCCACATCTTGAAGGGGGGATTCCTATACTAGATCAACCTGTGGAATATTCTTCTGAACCACTCTCTCCCCCACATGAAACTCCAACAACAGATGATACTTTGAGTGATGTGATTGACATAATTGGGAGACTCAATCTTGATTCAGTCCCAAATCAATCAACGGAGCAGCCTAGACCATCTCAGAAAAGTCTCCAAAAGTGGCTGACAAATAAACTTGAAAGTGTTCATCCTGATGAGGTTGGAAAGACAGGAACTAGAAATTCAACCTGGCAAAATGGAGGTGATGTAGATGACTCTGATTCACCTGTTGATATGGATGTTTCTTATGATTTTGAATTGAATTTCTCTACAGATTTTGAACCAACTTCCTTCAAAGGAGCTGCTTCTCATGATGAATGGAAAGAAGTAATGAAAATGAGTATGATGCCTTGATAAAGAATGGCACTTGGAAGCTGGTTGACCCTCCATTGGGAACCAAACCAATTCACTACAAGTGGGTATACAAGAACAAGCATAAAGTTGATGGCTCACTTGACAAACACAAAGCCAGGCTTGTGGCAAAAGGTTTTGCACATAAGGAAGGGGTTGACTATGAGGAGACCTTTTCCTTCACAGCAAAATGGATTACTATCTAGACACTCTTTTCCCTAGCAACTCAGAACGGTTGGAAAATCCATCAAATGGATGTAAAACTACTTTCTTGAATGGAGATCTAAAAGAGAATGTTTTTATGTCCAAACCTAAAGAATTTGTTGTAAAAGGACATGAACATAAAGTATGCAAACTTGTGAAATCCTTGTATGGCCTCAAACAAGTACCACAAGCCTCGTATGAAAAACTAACTAAGCATCCTCTGAAACTCAATTTCAAACATTATGATCTTGATGATGAAACTTTGTTTGTCAAGAAGGTTGGCAAAACAATTGTATATCTTGTGGTATATGTAGATGATCTTTTGATGACAGGGAACAATGAGAGCTACATTGCATCCATAAACAAGGAATTGAGGAAAGGTTTTGAAATGATTGATTTGGGCTATGTTCATTACTATCTTGGTATTGAAGTAACTCAACATATGAAGTCCATATTCCTTTCTCAAAAGAAGTACATTGGAGATTTGTTGAACTGGTTTGGCATGACTGAATGCAATCCTCTAAATACTCCAATGGAACAAAACTTAAAGTTCACATCCATTGAAAAAGAATTTGAGGATGCAACAAGTATAGACAACTTGTAGGAATTCTCAACTACCTAACTACTACCAGACTAGAAATTTTGTTTGTTGTTGGAATCCTCTCCAACTTTATGTAAAAGCCTTGTGAAGGACATTGGTCTGTTGAAAAAAGAGTTCTAAAGTACTTGAAGGGAACTCAAGACTTGACACCTAATCATAAGGATTGAGTGAACAACTGCAATTAATGTCAATAAATAATAGAGAAAATGAAGAGTCATCGAGAGATGAACTGAATAGTCACTCCCTATTGTATATAATAGTTAAAAACCTGAATGAATAATACAATTACATTTTAAGAGTTACCTCCTAGTCTAACATGGTATCAGAGCCAGCGCCATTTTTGGCTTCCTTCTCTGCTTTGTAACTCCTCTCTCACAACTATTGCCCCTCTCTGGCAACTACTGCAGACGTTCAGTTGGTTATGTGAGGCAACTGCTCCACAAGCATAGTTGAGGTATCATTTTCTTGGTTTCATAGTGTTAAACACGGATGCGATGAATGAAATTCTCTTATGACTGTGAATCGGCATTCTAGACCCTAATCGGGTATTTTTCTTTGTTCATACATTTTATTTATAAATCACAGTCAATTAGTGTTAAGCATTAATACTGAGTTTAAGCGCTAAACCTTCTCTTAAGCGTCTTTATTAAAATATGAATTAAGCACGTGGGTAGTATTTGGCAAGTGGTAAGCGGTATCTTGCGCGCCCTAAAGGCTGGAAGTGGTATTCCTAAATTTCACACGATTAACCTTAGTAGGCGACATGTAGCACGAGAAAACCACTTTTCTCATGCGCTCTTGATTTGTTATGCATCGTGAAAGATTTCACGCGAGATTACGTGATAGCCATTAGATCAAGCAAGATTGATCAACGGTCGAGATTGGCCAAGATAGTTAGCAAGCGGGTGACGCAATAGTCGTTCGATTTTAGACAGGTCAGATCTAACGTTAATCATGTCGAAAGATGCATGTCAGTTAATTTAAATTTTGGACGTGATGTGGTTATTAAAAAGAGTTTAAGGTTGAGAGTGATTAGATCGTCCGTTGAATGGGTGATTGAACACATATTGCTTCTGAAAGTACGCGCAGGTTAATGTTAGAAATGGACATGATAAGGCTATGAACTGGGGTTTTTATTCCTTTGGTTCCGCTATGAGATTGCGCGATATCTGTTTGATTGCACGGGTCACATCGACAGTGGAGATCATCTAAGTTAGTTGGTAAGCGGACGATGTGATATCCGTTGGATCTGGAGAAGTGAGATCAATGGTGTGGATTGAAGCACTTGATAAAAGGAGAAGTCAATGAGGGACTGAAAGTTATTGGTTAGATAAGTGGGACCCTCAGGGGGGAAATCCACGTACATAATTGGATTTAAGCGCAGTTTATTAGTTACAAATTTAACTAGTAGTCGAATTACAGACTACCACCTCATTTTCATCAACCTCCTGCATCATTTCTAAAATGCACTCATTGATATCTATTGTGGGAGTGGTTCTCATAGGCAAGGAGAATTATCTTGAATGGTCGCAGAGAATCAAACACACTCTCATTTATAATGAGCTGTGGAAAGGAGTGTGTGTTGGAGACGAAGACAAAGAGCTAGAACAACCTACCTTATACAAGGAATTCGCCATTTGGGAAAATAAGAAAAGCAAGGCTTATGCATTGATTCAAACATTAGTAAATGAAGAGGTGAGTCGCCATATTTCGCCATTTTCAAATTCTTTTGAAGCCTTACAAAAACTGAAGGAACGCTATGTGTCACACTCTACACTTGAATTTGTTCAACTCATGATTAAATTTTTCACCCTTGAATTACAAAATAATGATCCTCTTGCTCTTGTATCAAAAGTAAAATCTATTATGCATGATATCAAAGTCACTAATGTTGAACTGGACATTCCTCTGATAGATTTTCTCAAGGCACTTTATCCCACTTACTCAAATTATCTTGAGTCAGTGCAAGCAAATGGAAACCTCAAAGATATTATCTTTGACTCCCTTGTGAAAAAAATTGCTCAAAGAGAGAAAGATTTTGGGAAGAAGACAACTCCTCAGTCTTTTGAACAGGTTGTGTGTCTTTCACATAGAGATAAGAATCTTGCTCAAGATTCTTTGAGAGGAAGAGGCAGTCGAAGAGGAAGAGGAAGATATTTCAGAGGCAGTGGGGGCAAATGCTCTCAAGAAGAAAAGTCAGATTTGCACTGCATACGCTACAAAAGAGATGGATCACATGATGCATCCACATGCAAGTTGCCTTTAGACATAATTGAGCATGAAAGAAACCAACCCAAAGGTAAAACTAATGGCAAAGAGAAAGTTAAAGCACCTGAATCCGCTCAGTATGTTGTGGCACACTGTAATATTGGAGTAAATGAAGACTTATTTAATGCTTCACTTTCTTCTTGGAAAAATGATTGGTTGCTTGATTTAGGAGCAACTTGCCACATGACTTTTAGAAGAGATTTTTTTGAAGAATTTTAGGACAATGTTGATGGAGCAATATACTTTGTAGACAAATCAAAACTCAAGCCATCATGGCTTGGTACAATCAGGCTTAAATTGCCTGGTCATCCAAACTTTCTTCTACATCATATTTTATATTTCCCAGAGCTGAGGAGAAACTTGTTGTCCTTGGTCCACATCCACGAGCAAGGATAATCCATTCATATGTTTGATGGCAAGCTTGAGGTGAGAAAAGCATTAGACCACTCACTTGTCATGACAGGGATAGAAGAAGAAAGGCTTCTAAAGTTGTAGGGTACCTCTACTCATGCACAAAATTTCTCATACAATTCACATTATGAAGAAGGTACATTTCCATCAAGTTTATTATGGCATGCTATATTTGGACACTTGAACTATGACAACCTCCACTTGTTGAAGAAAAATGGTGTTACTGGTTTGCCTACAATTCCTAGGAAACTTAAGCAATGTGATGCTTGCATTCTAGGAAAACATAACAAACAATCTTTTCATGATTCACATTCCAGAGCACATAGAAAACTTGAACTCATTCATTCATATTTATGTGGTCCAATGCCTATTCCTTTTGTAAATGGAAATAAATATATGATGATATTTATTGTTGACTACACTAGAATGTGTTGGGTTTATTTATTGAAGAACAAATCTGATGTTTTTCAAACATTCAAGAACTCTCATACATGGATTGAAAATGATGCACAATATCAAATTGGCTCTTTTCACACTAATAATGGAAAAGAATACACTTCAAATGAATTTGAAAACTATCTTCTCCAGCATGGGATCAAACATTAAACAATTGTTCCTTATAATCCCCAACAGAACGTAGTAGTTGAAAGAATGAATAGGAAAATCTTAAATATGGTGCGCTCCATGATGTTTTTTAAAAATGTAAAAATGATGTTTTGGGCTGATGTAGTTCTATGTGTTGTATATATAACGAATAGATGTCCATCTAATGCCATTAGAAACAAGACTCCTTATGAAATGTGGTATGGGCACATTCCTTCGATAAAGCAATTTAGGGTCTTTGATTCCACGTGTTAAGCCTTGATACTAAAGGTACATAGAAAAAGACTTGGTGCAAGAAGTCGTAAGTGTATCTTCCTGGGGTATTCAGACACCTCAAAAGCATACCATCTCTATGACGAAGTCAATAAAAATTTTATTGTATCTAGAGATGTAATCTTTCTTGAATCATCCAAAACTGACAATGTTGTTGAGCAGCAACTTGATCACTTGGATAGATTCACAAATGCAAAATCATTTCAATAATTTGATAATCAGATTCCACACCTTGAAGGGGGGATTCCTATACAATTCAAGTCACTTTTAATCTCTTTTCTGACTCGTAAAAGATGAAAATATTGCCGAGTATTTTTCCTTTTTAACTCATTAAAGAAAATTAAAATGGGGGGTCCGCTTTCAGCTCTTTTCCGACCTTTTAAAAATGAAAAGATTGTTGAGCTCTTGTCTCTTTGAAATTGTTAAAGGCTGCAAAGCATCATCTACCCAGTATAAGTTTACCCCTTTTATGGACTGTGATAGATTTCTTACGAAAAAGGTATACATTGATCTATCATGGTCAATAGGTTCCCTTGGGAATTGTTTTCTACCTTTTCAGATTCAAGGGACAACTTTACGAAAAGGGACCTTTGGAGTTTCCCTTTATATGTCTTTTTCAAAGTCTCTAAACATGAAAAAAGATACCAAGTTACACTTTTGTCGGACTCGTTAAACCCTGACGACATTGGACTTGTCATCATGACGAGACCAAGCTTCTCCTTCCTAGGGCTCGTTGAAACTGACTAGGTCAGAATGTCCGAAGGACAAACTTACATTACAAGCATATGCTATCCCCTTCAAGCTTGTGTTTCAAAAATAATTCGGATACTCACCAGAAATGGTGGGGGAAAATTTGGAAGTATTCCGTTGGATGTATTAATTATTATGGCAGCTTGTCGCTCTTGAACATCGACACTCTTTCTCCCTTGTGTCGGGTTGGGATATCCTCACTTTATCGTTAGCTTTCCAGATTTTGGGTTTTCCATTTTTCTTCATTCCATCTGATCCTTGTTGCATCCTCATGGCCTTTGATCCCTTGGTACCAAAATGCTGCCAAACTCTGGAGTCGTGTCATCGACATGTTCAAGAGCTTAATCCTTCTACAATTTGTATCCTTACACACCCTCCTCAGAATCTTTGTCTTATCCACATTCATATTGTTCCTTTGTCTCACGTCAATGATGTGGGAAACATTATGGCCCTCCTTCGATTGATCGCTTCCTGTCGACTTCAACTCATTATCTAGGAAGTTGATCTAGAGACTCCTTTCTGGTACCTTGGAGCTTGCATGCCTTAATGGCAAGTTCTTCACATTCGACGATAGGCTTTCATCATTGGCCTTCGATCGGGTGATTTCATGGGTGTTCAATTTCAGATCATTCTTCACACTTCGTGGATTTTACTAGCGGTACCTTGAGAACCATTGACATCACTGGTAGTCTCTATCGCGCTTGTTAACGGTTTACATCATTGATCGGTAATCAAGCGGTTTTCTAGTATGCTTGACTTCAACACATCTATTCACATATTAGAATTCATACCATGATCGTGCTGGGATTCAAGACCCTGGGCTTAGATTATACAAGTCCAGGTTGCACGGATTGGTTCATGATTGTATACATATGGTCCTTTTGATTGGATGGCTGCGTCCATACCACAGATCATTTATGTTTATCTTATGGATGGTTGCACCCATGCCTTATGCATATGTATTTCCTTTCACTATGTACTCATGTATCAGAGATATCAATTGTACTTGCATTGTAGGTTCTCCGCAATGGTGCTATGTTTTAGTTATGGATTCGTAAAGCATTTCACCCCTCCCACTCTCTCGGCCTTCATGCTTAAGGGGGCATCTGTTACATAGTAAATTGTCACTGACCTTGCATTTCCTGATGCCGGACACTGCCGGTCCATGTTATTGACATATGCCTTGTGTCACGTTGCAAATTATGTGTCAATATCTTCCTTGTCATCTTGGGAAGAATACCTTAGTTCACTACTCCTGGAGCAGACCCTTTTTTACCTATGTTTTTGGGTTGTCGTGAGACAGTAGTTGTTGCACCTGTGAAGATGGCCAAGATTGCACTAGCCCTAGCAAAGTCTTTGCTCTATTTGTGTGTTGCACTCGCGACATTCTACTTTTGGCAAGTTTTTTAAACAACTCGTCGAAGCTTCGAAGTGTAACAACTTCATGGGCGGTCCTAAGGTTGGTTGTTGGACCAGATGAGATCGCCTCTCTCCTTTGGGATGGTTGTTCCAACTTTTGTGCAACCTCTCAAAGGGATAAGCTCTTTCTCCCATTTCTTATGGAAGCTCCTACTCCTATAAATACTTCCTCCATGACTAAGATCAGCTAGTTTTTTGGTAGCTTCAGAGTCAAGAATTCAATAGTAAAACTAGAGAGTTTTTCTAGAGTGTGGAAGTAGCCTCTCATATAACTTAGCTTAGGATGGTTTTGAGTGGAGTTAACTTGATTGTAAGAGTGTTCTAGCATCAACCTTTTGGGTAGGAGAGAGAGTTATTCATCTTTTGGGAGATAGTCTATGATTGAATGCTTGCGGAGACATGTTGAGAGGACCCTTTAAGGAGGCTTACGATGTCAAGGCTTGGTTGTACGTTCTAATTTAATTTACATTAATACAAATCAATAGCATATTTCCTATATCATATGTTGAATTGCATAATGATAGCTTGAAGCTCCTTGACTCTTTAAGTAGATAGTTTTTGTCGTACTCTATTATGTTTGTGGTTGCGCTCTGTATGTTTTTTTCAGGTACAAGTGATTAGAAGAACGAGAGCTGGAGCAATAAAACAAGGACTTCATCGAATGATGGTAAGCCTTCATGGCATCAAATTTCTAAGGAAATTTGCTTTGGTATTGTCTTTGTTGTGACTAGACCCACTCTAGGGCTAGAGGGGTTGCCTTTGTTCATAGAGGGAACTTGACTGCGTCACACATACCTCCCCATTTTTTGAGGCTTTAGGACCCTAAATTTTTTTATTGAATGAGGTGAGTATTTTTTCCTCCACCTTCTCCTTACAATACCATTTAGCCTTGCTTTGAAGCTATCCTTTCAACCCAATATTCTAATGCTCACACTTCCCATGTCTTGTAGTTTTGGACCACTTCTACAAAATTGTATCCTTTATCAACTCTTCTTGAGCATATGGTGTCCTTTACAGAAGGGAGTACATGTCCCTCTTCCTAATCTAGCATAGGAGGCTCAGAAAGTTTAAAATTTTCTATAAACCATTGAGTAAATGCACATATAAGAGGGTAGATTGATTCTATAGGCATTAGCTCCAACCTTTTGTAGTATATCAAAGGGACCATATCATAGAGCCTTGCTTTTGTTACAAGGACCCTATACATTTTGTTATGAGGACCCTATAGCCTCTCCTTACTCAATTGTAACCATACTTTGTCTCCCACCTTGAACAACCTCTTTGTTCAGTGTTGATCATTCATGGCATTGTATTTTTCTTGTGATTTTTGTATTGTATCATATACCTATAGATGGATCTACTTGATCTTCTTAACAAATTTTTCTACCCTTAAGACATCCCCTTGGGGACTTACCTATAGAAGTGTGGACTGCTCTATTATAAAAGTGTTGTATATGTACCATATTTTTGTCTCAAGTCTTCAAATGCTTGTAATTTCAACCCCTCAAAGTTGCACCAAAGTCTCACTGACTACTTTTATTTTCCGATCCATCAATGGTGTTTGCATTATGGTGTGCATGGTTTCAGCTAGTTGCTATTGGCATTGGTTCATTATGGGGACTATCTCATGTTGGCATTGAAGTTAACCCTATGTAGACTAGCTCGTGTTTGGATGTCTTCCTTGTAGCATGGTTGTAGCTAATTGAGTTGTCATTAGGATGATTGTGTTGGCATTGATGATGTCAACCTCAATGATGTATCTTGTTGTTCATGGATGGAGTTGCCACACTTGATGAGCTTGCCTACTAGGTCTTCATCTAGGTCCTCATGCTTGTGCTCATGAGGATGATTTGTTGCAACGGTGTGTTGGATTGATGATGATGTTGCAAAGATGCTTCAATAGTCTACACATGTGTTGCAGCTTGTGCAAATGTTTGTTGGAGAGTGGACGACTTGTTGGTACTCTTTCAAATGCTAGAGAAGATGACCAAATAGGTTGCAGAGGTTTTGATTAGAGCTTTTTATGTTTTTTCTTATCCTCTTCCCTAATCACATGGAGATAAGCTTGTGCATGTGACTGAAAGGCCTTTGGTTGCAAGGAATCAAGCTTATGTGTGTGACCATTCAAGATCAGCTAGTGTCGTGCCTGCGACTAAGGATTTTTAATGAAAATTCCTTCGCATTCCTCGTGCAAATCGGATGAAAATTGGCATGGAAATTTCCAAAGGCTTTTAGATTAAGTTGTAAAGGTTAGGAATGGTTTGAAAAGGTTCTCCAATAATGTGAACACTTTTAGTGCACAATTAGTGTTGTTAGTATTGGCATTATGATACAAGTGTTGTACTCGTTGCGACTCACTCATAGGTCAGATCAGTTTTGACGAAAGGCAACCCACAGTGTAACAGATCCATTTAGATGTAACAGGGCATTGGTACAAAAGAACAAGAATATGGAACTAAAGTATACTAATCAAAATGAAGAAGTTGGAGGTAAAGGATGATGGAAAGAAGTTTAAGATGTATACACATGTCCACTTAGTCAAAACAACGTATACGCGCAGGTCCACAGAACAAAAAGTGTGTATACGTATATACACACTCCTGCAAGAGGAAAAGCGCGTACAAGTTGGAAAATCAAGGAATTTCAAGAGTAGAGAATACCAGTGGTCAATAACATGGTATTAATCCACAATATTGAGCAAAGTAATTACTATTTGATCCCATCTAATAATACCATGGGCCCTAAGTGGTTTTGGTCCAAGGTATTGAGAAAGGCCTAAAACTATATAAGGACGGGAAGATCATAAGGCTAAGCAGTGCAAGTGAAAAGGGTTTCTAAGAAATACTTCTATCTGAAGTATATTTTATGTTGTAGGGGCTATCTTGGGGATTTGATTTGAAATATTTTGTGTGCCTTGAATTCAATGTTGGATCAGGATCATGAGATCTGAAATGACTTATCATTGAATGATCTGATATTGGTTGGGATAGATCTAATTGTGTACACATGTTTTATTCTTTGAATGTCATGATCTGGGTTTGTCTGAAGTCTGAAATAGAAGTGAGGTTATGAGTTAATATTTGCATATCTGTACACTAGTTCGCTTTGGTGAAGTTGTGTATACACACTGGTTCGGCTATTCCAAGTAGTGTATGCAAAAAGAAAAAGTATATTGTTCAGAGATGACTGATCTATTTGATTAGTACTATTGTTTTATTGTTGTCTATCAATGAAGTCTTCTTAGTAAAATTGAATGCATAAGGAGTTTGATATCTGAATGATTGATTGTATAAGTGAGAAGGTGATCTCTTCTACTGCCTGTATAAGGCTCTGTAAATTGACAGTAGATGTTCAGTATATGGCATGTTGGTACAAACTTGATTCAGAAGTTTTATGTTTCAGTAGTTTTGAAGGTATACGCAGGTTTTATTAAAGGAAGTAGCGTATACACACAGGTTGGGTTCAGTAAAGTAGTGTATACATTCTAATGCAAGATTTTTTAGGCTGCAATTGGTTTTGAATGATGATGCAGGTTTCTAGGTTCAACACAGTGTTCTAGTGACAATGATATGATTGTTCAGATTAACTTATTGTTGGATGATGCAGTTTGAATTTCAAAGTTTCTGATGGGTCCAGTATGAAAATTTGATGAAACGAGGCCATCATGTGTATTGTTGTGTACCAGGAGCATCCAGTCTGAAAATTTATGAAATGTGGTCCCTGGAGGAAGAGAGAAGGTCGTAGGCTTCTGTAGGCTGGCGCCTACGTACTAGTAAACACATTGGCTAGTACAAGAACTAGGGGGTTGTAGCTCCCTTCAAGTAGAAGCTGGAAAATGAGAATGTTGTAGCCTTCTGCAGGTGGGTGCCTGCGTACTGTTATGAGTCTGCACCAGTACAAGATTGTAAACATATTTTCTTATTATTAAAAGAAGACTAAGACGACAACAGTGGATGGTTTTCACCCACATTGGGTTTCCACCTTAAATCTTGGTGTTCATGTGTGTTGCTTATGTGTGATGGTTTATTCTGTTTTGATTGCACTGTTTAATAAGTTTATGCACTAGTTATAGATCAACACATGATAAATTAACTAAATCACAAGCTCTTTGGGTATACGTTGGTTTCACTAGTCACAGTAGCATGTACACGCTAGTTCACTTCACAGAAGTAGCGTATATAAATTTGTTTAGGAAATGAAAAATTATTGATCTATTCTCTATTTTTTGTATTTCATATATTGGATGCATAAGCATAACATTGTAATTAACATATCTAAAAATCTAAGGAAAACTCAACCCTCATAGAGTAGATTCCATATTTTTACATGTATTTTAGTAGATCCATTGTGATACATTATGCAACAAAAATCTCCACAGCAATTCATGGATCAACCATGCAAGGTGTTAGATCTAGCACAAATCTCTCTCTGAGGGGGCATCACCCATTGCACTATATATTTGTAGCACTAGTGTGAGTATTATAGTGATATGACTAGTTAGCATTTTCCATCATATTGTTCGCCTTATGTTTTGTTGCTTGTATTTTAACATTTTTTCCATCCTGCCTCTTCAAACTCGAAAGACCTTTTTCTAATATTCTCTTGCTTTGTACAAAATTAGAGAAACTTTAGTGAATACAAAATGGATAGGATGAAACCTTGGCAAAGCTTTGCTTGCATACTAAACCCATCCTCATTCTTGCCCTAAACGTTGTTTCACTTGACAAAAAATTATATACACATTTATATTTCCTACACACAACATATATACTAGATTAGATTCATCTTAACTCTGGATCTACCAAGTGTAGAGAGAGATCAAATCTCTTTTCACTCTAAAAGAGGTTTGACTTCAGAAGATTTGATCCCTCTCGATGTTTGGTAGATCTGGAGTTAAGATGGATTTAGGTTGGTTTAATTATTATTTTTTATTAAAGTTATTATGATATGTGTGCATTAATCACTGTTCATTTTATATTTAAAAGAATTTTATAAAACTTTCTTTAAAATATATATTCATACATTCAAAAATGTTTTAAATCTTTTTTATTGATTTAAAATGTGGAAGATATTCTCATATGTAGTTGTGTAGTAATTGAATTTTATGGCTTTAAATAAGTTATATTAGAGATGAATACCATAGAAAAAACCACGGGTTAAGAATATCTTGGGAAAAATCATGGACAGTCAAAACTAAGAGTAATATTTACATGACATGACAACATCTCTTTCATAAGGCATATTTAATTATATTTTTTATTTATTTTAAACTATATGATATGTAAGAATGAATAGATAATTTTGTCTTGAAAATATATATAGGTGGATTTATATGCTAAATGCAATAAAGCCAAAGGAAATGGCTAGATTAATATAATTTTAATTAAAATTAAATTAATTATAATATTTTTAATAAAATTCTAAAAATATTTAAATATTAATAGTATTTTGAGTGCATTGTGTTTTCTTTGAGACAAAAAAATTTGTGTTATATCTCATAATTTAACAATGTATAATTCAATTTTTGTTATTTTTGTTATTATTATTTTAATCTATTTATTTGTAAGGTGATTGGTTAAGGTTTTATTATGGGATGTTTAGTAACTTCCATTTCTATTAGTTACTAATATTTTGTTTTATTTCATTTTTATTTAACAATCTGGTTATTTTTTATTTTTTCTATTATTTCCATTTTTTTGACTTTTAGTTTTTTCTTCTAATTTTTCAATTTAAGATCACTTACTATTATATTAAAAACATATTTTAATTGTTTTAACTATATGTGTGTGTGCACACTAATATAAACAATATTAGTTAATCATATTTCTTAATTTTTTTGGATGACTTTCAACAATATAATATTTTATTAGTTGTTTTATTTTTGCCATATGGTATTACACATTCAGTTTTGTTCTGATTGTGCATTGTTTTTCTTTGACCAAAAATTTATGGTGTTTATCCATAGTTTAACAATGATAATTCAGTTTTTGTTATTTTTTATATTTAAATCTTATTTATTTGTAAGGTGATTGGTTGAGGTTCTTATTATGGGTTGTTAGTAACTTCAGTTTATATTAATGACTCATGTTTTTGTTTTTTTGTTTATTTCATTTTTATTTAACTTTCTGATGGTTTTTTTTCTTTTTCTCTAGTTATGTCCATTGTTCCATGACTCCTTTTTTATTTATTATAAATATTTTCAATATGATAACTTATAGTATATTAAAAAGCCAATTTAAAGTGATAATATATTTAATTATAAACAATATTAGTTAATAATATTTCTTAAATTTATGGTGATGACATTCAACAATAAATTTTGATTTAATTATTTTAGTATTATTATTTTTACTTTAATTAAACTATGTTTAAATTAAACGGCAAGTACTAGATACTATATAGCCTTGTTAATATATTAATTTTTTTCTCAAAATAATTAATATTAATATGTTAAATTTTTTCTCAAAATAATTACTTTAATTGAAGAGGGAGTCCATGCAGGTTGCTCGAATTTTTTTAATTTTGTGGAAAAAACCTGTGAACAGTGTTGAAACCAACGTTTCGGACTCCATCATCAGGGCAATGAGATTTGTCTTTAAGAAGAGAGAGTGTGAGATTTCAGAGCTTTATTAATAATTATTGAAAAAAAAATTGATCTGTCTTTTTCTGTGATCGGCTTTATAATGATTTAATTTAATAATTAATGATTTTATTTTTTAATTATTTAAATAAGTATTAATTTAAATATTATTATTATTATGATTATTATTTTTATTTTTTATTTATTTTTTATATCCTTATTTATTTATCTGAATTTACTTTATTTACTTATTGTTTATATTAATTTGTTTGTTTGTTTATACTTCGGTGAACAGTCTTCGCTCGGTGCAATTGAACAGT
Organism: Pinus taeda; assembly: GCA_000404065.3. Taxonomy (NCBI): domain Eukaryota; kingdom Viridiplantae; phylum Streptophyta; class Pinopsida; order Pinales; family Pinaceae; genus Pinus; species Pinus taeda. Next base: position 344 of record APFE031734280.1, on the reverse strand, counting down.
CTTCGTATATTTGAAATCGATGCATTTGAACTCTGCGTTTGAACTCGGGTGACTTTATATACATATACAGGCCCGGTTCCGATATAAAGTCTCGCGGATATAAATACAGTCCCGCATATATAACCTTCGATATATATACAGCGGAACTAGCATATATACAGGCTCGGTTCGGTTCCGATATTAATACAGTCTCGCATATATTAATACAGGCTCGGGTCCGAAATAAATACAGTCTCGCATAAAGTCCAAGGATTCGGTTCCGATATAAAGTCTCGCATAAAGTCTGGCATACAGTCTCGCATAAAGTCTCCGATATAAAGTCTCGCATACAGTCTTGCATAAAG
>APFE031734272.1:0-10624 GCA_000404065.3 Pinus taeda | reverse complement strand
TAGCGACCACATCTTTCCTCAGAGATAAGCTACCATCGCCCTAGATAGTTTATTTCTATTTCTGGTTGTAAGCATATTTCAGTATTTTCCATTAATTAAATGAAGTATTATTTCTGCTGCATAACTATCTTTATGGTTATCTCTGTATTTTGCTGCGTTCCTGTTTAAATTTGGATCAGTGGGTTTAATAAAAAGTTTCTTTGTGGTTTTGTTTATTGGGCATTCTCCTATTTTTCTCCTAGCAATTCAAGTTTTCAGATCTTGGGGGTCTCTCCTCCCAAGATCCATTTCAATCTTTTAGATCTTGGGGGACTCCTCCCAAGATCTACATCAGTGGGTTTTAATAAAAAGTCTCTTAGTGGTTTTTTTTATTGGGCATTCTTCTCTTTTCGTTCTGGCAATTCAAGTTTTCAGATCTTGGGGGCCTTTCCCCCAAGATCCATTGCAATCTTTCAGATCTTGGGGTCTCTCCCGCCAAGATCCATTTCAATTTTTCAGATCTTGGGGGCCTCCTCCCAAGATCCGGATCATCGTTTCTTTGATTTTTCGAATGGAAAAATTATTGACCCAAGAGTATATTATCAATTATATATATCTAGCCCATAAAGCCCCATGATTTTTAGATATGAGCTTGGGAAGGAGTAAATTTAAGTGTTGAGCTAAATTTTTTGAAATGATTTACTGAGAAGACAAATGTAGAAAAAGTCTAAAAGGACAGTTAATTATGGATATATAAATTCCTAGAGATGGAATTAGGAAGTGAAGAAATTACATAAGTCTTACTACCTAGTCATAATAGAGGTAGTCTAAAAAGATGAACAAAGAGAAAAGATTTCAACTAATGATTCCAAAAAAATATGTTCTCTCCACACCTTGACGGTGGGAGGACAATCATAACTCTTCTACACCTTTAAGGGGGGAGTATATTGATGAATTGAAGATGGTTTGTGGTAACCCATAAACCACCACATTATCCAAATCAATGTAATCTAGTTAGTGGTCATAGAAAAAAAACACCACATTATTCAAAGAAGATTGGTTAGTGGTCATCAAGAAACCACTGCATTATTCAAAGAAGATATATTATTGGTAAAGAATAAACCACCACTTTCCATTGAAGATTATTAGTGGTTAAATATAAATACCACACTAGTTGGTTCAAAACGCGTCACAAAGGTCTTTCTACATGTGATTTACGCTGAAGCTCTTCTTATAAATTTGATGGATCACAGAAGCCTCAATTCTACAATAAATACCACTGTTTAAAGAATCCATTACCCCAGTTTGGATCTTGTTATCACTCCAAAATATCTTTTGAGTTGTTAGAGAAAGAAATGATAAAGGTAACCACAAACCTACTTTGGAGATTAGGATCTAGCCTTCCTAATGCTTAGAGAGGGCTCTCTCTCTATGATTCAGCTCTGTTTAGTTAATTGATTTTAGGTTAGTTATGGTTGTACTTGGGTTTTGATTTGGATTTGGTTGTGGGATCACTTACATAGATGGAAAAAGGGGTGTGTTTTACCATTGGGCTATAAGGTAAAAACTCAAGCAAATAGGACTGGATCAAGTTCTAAAAATAGTGTCTACAGGGCAAGGTAGTTGAGTTACTTCAGATCTCAAGGTTTGATGGTGAAGTGTTTTTCAATCGGATCCAAGGAGAAATTAAGGGTTCCTTAGACTGGATTTTGAATGAAGTGAAAGAGGTCAACTAGGATGGGAGAGAAATTAAGGATTCTCAGATCTAGATATCAAAAGAAAACATAGAAATGACTAACTGTTCCAAACAGAGTGTCTTTAAACAAATTCTAAAATAAATTTCCAGTTAATTAATTCACTTTAGATATCATTTAAGTTTCTAAGATAAATAAGAAAATAACAAATTTGACAAAGAAAATACTTCACTATAATAGCTCAACAAATGAATCCTGTAATGCAATCTCTTTATTACACAATCCAATTTGTTGACTTGAAAATTTGGTACAATAACCCTGAGGTTTAAGATCGATACAACTCTACAAATGTATATCAATCCACCCTGAATACTTCAAATTATGAAGTATTTATACAACTCTAGTTTACAAAATATCCCAAACTGTCTTGGGAATTAATTTACGAGAAACAAGTATCTTCATGCAAGAAGATAGAGACAAATGTTAAATTGTTGTATGATGTCCCTGTTTATTAGGCTGTGTTGTCTTCATGCTCTGCTATTTTTCCTTTTATTCTCTACCTTGTTGTCAGCCTTCACACTAGTTTTTCTTTGTACTTTGACCTTTCAACTAATACACTTTCAACTGATACTCTTTTACCTGGCTCGTCTATCATTTTCCTTTTACTGTGTTTTTTTCACCTTTACTGTACATTTTAAAATTTTGACTGTGTATTTTTACAGTAAGCCATTCAATTTCTCCCATATGTCTGCATTTGGTAATTGGATGTTTACCATCTTCCTGTAGATTTCATCTGCCTCTGTGTACTTGGTAAAAGTGGGTTTATTTACAAAAAAGCATTTTACATCATGTTGGAGGTAAAACATGTTTTCAAATGTCTGATACAATACCTTTCTAGTAGGCATCCCCTTCATAGAGGAAGTATTTACCTGATCTCTAGCCACCTGTGTGATTCTCCTATTGTAGTCTTCTTGTGGCATCAATTTATCATTTATCACCAAGGGATTGGGCAGACCCTTTTGCCTGAAAACATCAAAGTCCACCACGAACCTGTCTATAGCTAGATGCATGGTTTGGAATTTGTCCTCAAGGTTTAGCATCAATTTTCTCTTGGTGAGCACCTTCTTAACCTCAAATATTGTACCTGTCTTGTCAGTTATGTCAATTCTTGCAATTCATATTTCTTTTTGTAGTTCAGCAAATGGATGGTTCTAGTGGCTTCTTCTGGCATGTCTCCTAGTTCATCCTTAACCCTCTAAATGGCTTTTGTAGCCTCTTTGACTAAGTCACTTTGTTCAAAAAATATTTGAATGGATGGCACAACATCATTGATAGAGTCAATGATATTGGTCCATAATTGTTCCTTAGCCTGGTCAACTGGCCCTGTTAATGTCAGATATTTCTCTAAGCTTTTTATCCTCTCATTCATCATGGTTGATTTCTATACTTCCTCTTTGTGCATAATATGTGCAAGCTTGTTATCATTATCTAGATTCGTTATCTTCTCCGTAAGCTTGTTTATCTGTGTGGTCTGAATAGACATCTCTTCCTTTGCCTTGACCAACTTACATGCCCCATCACCTAGCTAAGCTGTTGCTATTATCAAATCTGTTTCTGATGTAGATGTTATGGCAGCTGGTAGTGCTATGGCCAGTGGAGCTATAGGAGCCAATGAAGCTGCCAAGGTGGATGGTACTATAGTAGTGACTGTTGGGATAACAGCGGCAGTGGCCATATCAAGACTAGTTTTTTTTAACTGTATCAAGTTGTCTAACTCCTTCTCCATTTCCTTCAATTGATCATTAAGTTGTAAAACAAGGTCCATCATTTCCTCTTGATGTGTTTGGATCTCAAGGAATTCTTTTGTCTATGGGTGCTCTGAATGAGACAATTTGTGTTGTTTTTTGAGAGTCGTAATGTCCTCATTCTTTTTCGTTATTAAATTCTTAACAGCCTTGATATCATTGGGATCATGTCCCAACTCAATTACCAAGTCCTCTATTGACTTGATGCTGTTGTCCTTGGCTTGTGAGGAGGCCTTTTCCAATTTGTACTGTGTTGTAATGCTTTCCAATGAACTTTAAAGCTTGTGTGCAACCATAGTTTTACCTGTCAAGGTGGAATAAATAATCTCACCTACTTGCTTGTGGAACTCAGTTTGGTCAATGGGATGAACATCCATGGCCAAAATCTCAAAATTTTCTTTTCTATAGTGTTCTCATGTTTTTGGCTACTGGATTTTAGGTTGCATGAATGACATCTAGATTTTTCCTGTTTTGATGTCAACAACTAACATTAACCTGCTTTGATTTGCTGGTGTCTGTTTGAAGTATTGAGCATAAGTTTCAGCCTTCAATTTCTCATTCCTCAACTTGATTTCATTGTATCTATCTTTGATATCCATTTTTTTATCCACAGGCTTGGTGAATGAAGAAACCTCAACACTGAGTTGTCTCTCAATAAATTGAGTGTTTGATGTTGAGGGCTGATGTGTTTCTCCTAAAGTTGTTGTGCCTTTTCTTATTTCCACCATTGTGTCAATATCAGTAATTTCCACTGAGTCAATGGTGTCTTCTTGTTCAGTTACAAGATTAAGCTTGGGCCTCTTCTTGTAACTAATCTCAAATTGTTCATCTGTGGTTTCCATAGTTGAACTGGAACCTTCTTCCCTGTTTCTCTTTGGATTGTTGTCTTGATTTGTTGGAGTCTATAAAATAGGAGGAATATTCATTGCTTCTCCTAGTTCAAGAACCTATAGGAAGGAACTTGTATCAATATGTTTTTCTACATCAATCAATGTATTCTCTACATCAACTACAATACTATCCATGGCTATTAGAGTGTTTTCCAACCATTCTGATTTGTTGGCAAACCTTTGAATGTCTGGTCTAGGATGATGGATGAAAGGTCGTAATTTGACCTTGAGCCTTAGCTTATTTATGACTCCATAAGGGTCATACGGCTACATAAAGTTGTTCTTGAATTTCATTTGTTGCAAAATCTTATCTACCTCTGGTCTTGCTTCTTTAGTTTTACAAATGAAGGGGCCCAATTGATTTTTCATTTTGCATTGGGTTTTCTTCCTAACTACTAGGAAATTTACTTCATTAGAATTTATAATGTGCCTAAAGTATTCTATTGAAAATATCCTCATGGGGAGCTATTTGGTCAGTTTGTAAGGGGAAGTTGGCATCCACATATTCTTATTTTTGTGTGGTTCTAGTACATATACCAGTCTCCCACTTTATTGTTCTTTGCCAAATATAACACCCTTATAATCTTCAAGGAATTTAGACTTCTGTGATCCATAACGTTTGTTTAGAAACTTTTTTGGCATCAATAATTGATCTTTCGACGCGTTTCGAAACCAACTGTGTGTTTCATCGTCGGAAAGGTTGAGATACGATCGTATAGCGAGTTAATAGTCACAAGCGAGCCCCAACGCTAAAGACTAACGGATATTTATTCAACATAAGGCCAGCAAACTCTTTATTAAATTCTATTATATTCTTTATAATTACTATTATGCTTTGGAGCTAAGGTAAACTGGGTAAAAAATTAAAGATCTCGAAGTTGATATTATTTAATCTAATTATATATTAATTATTAAACATTATTATTATAATAATATTTTCGTACCTATATAATACTATATTTGATATTAGTTTTTAAATTATTTATATTAAATATTAGAAACTAATTTTTACTAAATTGAATTTGATCAATGGTTAGTTTTCAACTAAACATTTTATTTATTCTAAATATTTATATATTATTTACATTAATATTTTGCATACCTATTTTTATTAATTTATATTTATGTTTAAATTTATTATATTATTCTTAATTCTCAATTTAATGTTACATAATTTATCAAGTATCTATCATTCTAATTATTTTACTGAAGTTTCGCTATTACAAATATTTATCTTTGTTATATTTATTAAACTTTTTTAATTTTTTTATCTTACACAATTTCTTAAGGTTAGTTAAATTAACTTAGAACTAAAAATCAAAATTAATCAAATGAATAAATGAAAAGAAATATTGATTAGTTATGAAAATGCATATTTTAATTATACATGAATTTATAGCATTAGGATGTTAAAAATATAAGGCTAATAAAAAGTTAAAAAAAATTACCTTACAATCTAAGGATAGTTCAATTATTTTTAATCATATATTATGCTAAATATTCCCAAGCTGCCAAATTTAATAATCTTCGAATATAAAGGGAAAGAGAGGGGACTAAATCAAAACCATAAGGGCGATAAAGAAGAACAAATCAAATCAAGATAAAAGCAAGCAAATAAAACAACAAACCCAAAGGAAACAACTCTTAAGGAAAGGAAACAAGAACCACTGAGACCATACCAAGACGGGACCGCGAAGGCTAGGAAGATAGGGCTGGGATCCAGCAGGTGCTGATCTTCCAGCCATCATCCCTATTAAGATTATACGACCTTTTTTCAATCTCTAGGGCCTCCCTAAACTTGCGATGGTGAACTGGCACTCTGAATGACTTGAGCCTGTCTTCGCTTTACATGATGCATCGTTTCTTTTATATATTATTTATATTATATTAGTTTAATTATTTTTAATAATAAAAGGTTTATTTTGAAAACTACCATTGATCTAATTCAATTTTTAATAAAAAATTTTAGTTTGTCTTAATAATTTATATAAATTAATTTAAAAAATATTATTAAAATATTTTAGTATTAATAGTAATTGGAAAATATTATTATTTTATATTTATATATATATATAATATAATATTTATATTATTTATATATATATATATTTTATTATTATTATATAATGTTTTATAATTAAATTATAAATAGATTAAATTTTATATCTACTTCTGATGATCTGGTTAATTTACCCGTTTCTTAGCTCCTTGAAGTATTTAATTTATTATAAAGAATATTAATATTAATTTAGTTAAAGGAGGTTTGACTGGGTCCTTATGTTGAAAAATAGCCGTTAGTCTTTTTAGCCGTTGGGGTCTCTGCTTGGACTATTTAACTCGCTATACTGGATCTGTATCTTCAACTTGTCCTGACGATGAACCACACTAGTTGGTTCGAAACGCGTCGAAAAATGATCAATTATGTGATTTCGCCAAAAAGTTTCTAAACAAACCCTTATAATCTCTTGACTAATTCTAGGTTGAGGGCTACTGGTTAGCATATTCATAACTGGATGGACAAATGAATCAATGAAGTCCTTGTAAATAAATACAATGGGGTACTTTTGGATCAAGGGTGTCCAATAGATAAGTCACCTTGGATTTCCTTTGGTATTCAACTTCTGGGTGCTGACAAGGAATTTATGTGACTGGTAGTACAAGAACATACGAAATAAAAATGAAGAATACATGAAAACTCTCTCAGTTGGTAGTCTTATGAATTTCTCATGCATTATGTCTGCTATGAACTGAGCATAGTTGTAAATTACACCAGGAGTCTTGCTTGGACTAAATATGGAAAGTAAATCAAGGACAACCTCATCCACATGTTCATTTATAGTGTATCCTAGAATGTAGGCTAGCACTTTTATGATTTGTCTGCCTCTCTCAGAAAAAATGGTGGCAGCATATGGAGGACATTCAATAGGAGTATGACACTCCTCTATGATGAATGTTTGGAAAATTTGGGCTTTTATGGGAAGCTCTAACTTTGTATAGAGGTCCAACAAGTCTCCAATAGAAAGTGAGGTCTCATTTAGGCTTTGTTGGACCTGCAACATTTGGTTAATGGATTCTACAATGATGGTAAATAACACTTGCTGGTGAGGTGTGACAATAGCGCTTTGGCTGGGAATGTAGAAAGCATGACAGAAGTGGATGATTTTTTGGAATGGGTGTACTTTTGGAAACAGATACTTGGGAAAAATAGACTCCCAAACGTTAATGTCATCCTTTTGATTTAAAAATTTGTCCTTAATCCAGTAGTGGAGCTTCTGAAGGTAGGCAGGGGAAGCAATATCCTTTATTTGGAAGTCTCTGTCTGCTAATGCAAGGTGGTCGATGTGCAGGTGAGGTGTTTGCAAAGATCCCACATCTAGAGAGGTTTGGGAAACCATAATTGGGTTTATAGATATGAATTAAGCTTGTAGTTATTTCAGGAGTGAGGTTTAGAAGTTCTGGTAGAGTGGGAGGGTAGTTATAGTCTCCAAAAGAAGGGTTTGGGGTATAAAAATAAATTTCTCCTCAATTCAGGCAAGTTTCTTAATTAATTTCAATTAATTAACTATTCAATTTTAACTATATGTTTTCAAATTCACAGGGCCGTTTCATTTTTTCCAAGAATGCCTGGAAATTGATGGGTTGACGTGTAGACTGGGTTCAGTGGTGAATGCAAAAGGTACTATGGCTTCAATTGTCAACTTGTTGCTTCAATTGGGTATCCAAAGCTTCTTTAAGCAATAGAAGGTGGTCAAATTGGTCGCATAGGCTTCATGGCGTCGCAAATGGCTAAGCAGCAGTTTACAGTGAAAATGCAAGAAAAGGGCGAATTGGGGCTTTTTTGGCCTTTTAACATGTAACGGTCACATTTTGGCACAAAAACTATAAATGACCAATGGGTAAGTTTTGGTTTTGGTTGAGAGGTGGTTTTCTGGGCCATCACACTACTTTTGGAGTGCGGACATTATTTTTCGTGAGCACGCGATCTAGCTTAGTGACGTCATGTAGCAAAATAGTTCCCAGGAAAAACTACGAATCTCGTGTGTTGTCGGGATGTTCTCGATCAGACAATGAATCCACGCGATATGGTTGTACATTGTCGGATCTGGGGGTAGAGATCATAGGGTTATCGTGCAAGGGAAATTAATAAGGGGGAAAAGTGATATTTGTAATGGGGAATGGGTTCTGCACTAGGGAAAATGGTTTCTGGAAGGGGGGGGGGGCGATTTTTGAAGGGTAATTTCTAGGGGAATGTGTGAAACCAAGGGGTAAAGGTAAAAATGAGGGGAAAAGGGAAATTAATAAGTAATTAAGGGAGAATGGGGAAATTAGTTAAACAAGCTTGGTGGATATCCTTTCTTTCTCGTAAATACTCCTGCACATGAAACATAGGATTAAGCATGATAAATGTGCTTTTGACTTAGCAACCTTGTGAATTTTCAACCTTTCTTCTACCTACCCTTCATTTATCCTAACATTTTCTCTTCATTTATTGGGTGCATTTGAGCTTGATGACACTTTATTTCCTTTTCTTTTGACAAGCAAACTATCTAATTATAACCTTATAACTTCTTATAACTTCCAATGGCTCAGATTAAACTGATGAACTCATTTTTATTCTCTATCTAACTACTAATATTCCAAGGTTAAACAATTTGGCTAGATATTCATTCTCTATCTATTAACATGAAATTTAAAACATGAATGAGTCAAGATTAAGCTATTTGACAAAAATGGATTTTGGCATTTCTTACAAGTTTCACACAACCTTCTTTTGCATAGTGAAGTAAAAAGTAGCGGCATTTGAATTTGCACACTTTCATGATCTGTTTTATTTCTTTTTGGGGTTCATATTTTCTCTTTATTGATCTTTTTCTTTCTTTTTTCCCTTTGATTATTCTTTTAGGACATACTCTCTTTATATTTTTTATTTTTAATATGGAAAAAAATTTTCAGAAAGAAAAAGTATGTACAATATTACAAGACCAAACATAGCCAATTCAAAATTATGAATCCTATTATTATAGGACCCTAACAGTGGCTCCACATGTGGATGGCATTTCATGGTAAAATTTCAATAACTTCAAGATTAGTAGCCTTTGAGAATGTGACTATAGTTAGCTTGTAAACTGCTCTTCTGTGATTCTTCTTTATTCATACATATGATGGTGAGCCCTTCAAAGCTTTGGGCCTTCTCTCTGGGATTCAACTTTTAACAAGGTTACCATCTAATCCAATCTAAACTCTGTAATGTTATATGCAATGAGTAAAGTAAAGTGAACTATTGCTAATCTATGGATAAGTAATGCTTTAGCATTCTACCATCGACAGGTCCTCCTAGTAGATCTATTCCATCTAACTCTCTCAAGAGAAATGCATTGTTACCTCTGTAACCATAAATGATATAAGGGACTTTCCATAGGAAATTAAATTTTCCATGTTTTCCCTTATCTTCTCTTCTATAATCCCATTTAATTACTTTGTCACCTATGTAAAAATCATCAGCATTAGTTTTATTATCAAAACCCTTTTGATTTTATCCTAGTTTACTTGTGACTTGACATAGAATTCTTCTCTAGTTTGCTGCAAGCGTATTTTCTGATTTATCCTTCTTTGGATATCATTTGGTTCTACCTGCAACTCTTGAATGATCTTCATCACTAGCACTCCTAAAGAGGATGGAAAAACAACATCCATCCCATATACTAACTGATAAGGAGATGTACCAATGGACTTTTTGGTAGTTAGTCTGTCTGCCCATAAGGCATTTCCCAGCTTTTTGTTCCATGTATTCTTGTTATCTTCCAGTAGTTTCTTGATGATATTAGCAAGGCTTTTGTTTGAGAATTCTGCAAGTCCATTACCTTGAGGGTAATAGGTAGTGCAGGCCAAGGGTAATGTGATATTTGTTACAAAAGTATATGATTTTGTTGGATTTGAAAGCAGCTGCATTATTAGTAATGAGCTTTTGGCGGCATCCAAATATTGAAAGGATATTGTTTCCAAGGAATGAGATAATGACAGAGTTTGTGGCTTGTCTTGAAGGGATGGCTTCTATCCATTTAGTAAAGTAATCAGTGGCTGTCAAAATCCATTTATGTTGTGCTGAGGAGGTCGGGTGTGTTAGTGTCAGTCTTTCCAGCCTTCCTTCAGTGATCAAACATGCTCTTACAAGTGATTTTAAGGTGTCAAAATCAAATTTTGTCATTTCAGTGAGTCTTCAAGCAAAATTTGGTCACTAGGCATTAGGTCTAGGGTT